>JABUQX010128530.1:5000-32078 GCA_015478945.1 Trachelipus rathkii
AATGTCAAAATGTTTTGAGAAAAGTACTTTTGAGAAAAAAAATTAAACTAGAAACTTTAATGGGCAGATCTGCTTGAACTTTCGTCAATTGAGCTAACGGTGATAGTCTCCATTGGCAGCAACGCATAGGGTGTGATTAATCGTAGAGTCGCACTTTTCAACTCGAAAGAAGCAATGACAGTGTATGCACTGTCTTTTTGTCAAAATCGATATTCCGAAGCACATGTGTTGAAAATACCGAAGTTGTCTAGAAAAATTTTAAACTAGAAGAGGAGAAAATGAGAACTGATGCGAACGTAAGATCAGTCAGAAGTAAATTGTTTGAATGGTTCCTATATTATTATTAATCCTGATGAAACAGGAGAACTAAAGAAAGAAAAAAAGAAGCATTCTTCTCAACTCTAACCTAATCCACCATACTTTCATCGTTAGTTTAAGTCTAACAGTGCATCGCACCGTGTCTTGTAAGTTCATGGACATCTGGCTCAAAAAGTTCTAGTATACAATTTATAAATACAGAACTACTATGGTCCATATTAGACAAGGAATCCCATTGAATGCAAGGAAAATTAAAATCACCCATTATGCTATTTCAAAATCAACAAGGATGGTAACTTGAAGGTGACTAGAAAAATACACCCGAAAAAGGAACACAAGCTGCAAATGAATGAAAACAAATAATGAATAGCTTGGCTTAATAATTAAAATGCTGTGCATTTTTAGTGGTACACATAATATGTAAACATTCTCATGAATAAATTAATATTCATGAGAATGCAGCATATTATGATACATTTTAATGATATCCATAATATTTGAGCATTCCCATGAATAAATTAATATTCATGAGAATACAGCATATTATGGTGCAGTGATTCACATTGATATAATCCACATTCTTCTGAGCACTATGTACTCAGAAAAATGTCAATCATATCATGTGGGCATATATGTGAAATCACTGAAATGCCACATTAGTAATATCTGGAAGATAACAGTTGAAGCCGAACTATCTGACGTTGTAGTAGAAGACAGGGCTAGCACTGCTTCGCCTCCAGTAACAATTCCAAGTGATGTTGGACTTTTCGGTGACATAACAGACCATTTACGTGAAATTTACATCAGCCTGGGAGCAACCCATTTTCGAAACTTGGCAGACAGCTATGCGGAAACAAAGCGTGAGTATTCCGGTGTGAATCGCTTTTTTAAATTCCAGTGCCTTCAAAAAGGTTTTCCAAATGGAGAAATAATTAATCGTGACTGGCCTGTGTATTCGTCAGCCAAAGCTTGTATTTTCTGCTTTCCTTGCATTCTGTTTTCGCCTGACCACGTACATCTCAGGTGAGAATACATTTGAAGATTGGAAGAATATGGCTCAGTACTTAAAAGCGCATGAAACCAGTCCAAAGCACATCAAGTCAGTTCTGACATTATGTCAGCGCAGTGTTGCTGCTGGGCGAGTTGATGAGCAATTACATCAAAACATGCTGGAGCAGACCAACTACTGGAAAAACGTTTTGCTACGCTGATTTGAAACAATTGTTTTTCTCTGTGAGAGAGGCCTGGCTTTTCGAGGTAGTAATGAAATTGTTGAATGTAAAGAAAACTGCAATTAATTAGAGTTAATTGGGCAGTTTGACTCTTTTTTGTCCAAACATATTGGTGCTCCTGGCAATCACGGACGTGGCTAAACTTCCTACCTGTTAATAACAATTTGCGAAGAAGTAATAGCAATGATGGGTAAACGAGTTTTCAGTGTCATAAAGGGTGAGATGGCCACGTCACGATATTTCTCAGTTTATGTGGACTCTACTCCAGATATTACACATTCTGACCAGTTAACTATCATTCTGCGCTATGTCAATATGGTGCATTACCAGAATGTGGAGCGTTAATTCCTACCTATTTCTAGTCACACAGGAAAGGATCTAGCTCGCTCTCTGCTTCAATACTTGCTGGATCAAGGAATCAACTTTGAAAATTGACGTGGTCAGACTTAGGATAATGTCAGTAATATGTCTGGTAAATGTAATGGCACGCAGCAAATCTTGAAAAGAAAGAACAGTCTAGTGGATTGTGCTCCTTGCGCAAGTCACTCTCTAAATTTAATTGCACAGTCAGCTGTGGATTGTTGCGTTGAAGCAGTTTCTTTTTTTCAATTTTTCAATTCCTGGAGCGCTTGTATTCATTCTTTGTTGCATCAACACATCGTTGGTACATATTGTTAAACGAAGTTGAAAAGAACCCTGAATGAATAGTTCCGAAACAGCCATTAGATTCCCGATGGTCTGCTCAATCTGTTGCCACAAAAGCAGTTTTCATAAATTTTCATAGGTTTCAAAGTGTTCTCCAAGAGATCTAAGAGGATACTACTCAGAACGGTGGCACAATAAATGAAGCAGGTGCACTGGCAAACTAGATCGATACAATGAATTTACCTTAATGTATGAACAATGGAATGACATTTTGCACTGTTTAGTACATTGCTACATGGCTCAACCATCGAATTAACACCAGCTGTTGGTTTACTGAACAGCTTGGATAAATTCGTAGATGAATGCCGAGAGAAGTTTAACTATTATGAGAAACAGGCAAGTGCACTCCGTAGCAGCAGCACATACAAATCCAATGGTGGCGAGTGCCTAAACGTAAGAGGAATGTTAGTGATGAAGGAGATGCTACAGATGTTCTGGAAGGGATGTCTTGCCAGGAAAATTTTAAAATCAACACCTTTTATGTCATCATCGATCAACTAAAAAGTGCACTGCAGAAACGTATTGAGGCATATTTTACATTACTGCAGAGATTTGGTGTTTTGAGTCAGTATGAATCTATGTCTGATGAAGATATCGATGCTGCTACTACAAGACTTGTTGTTGTTTATTCAAAGGACCTTAGTTTTGATTTTCCTGCAGAATTTTGTTATTTTATATCCTGGTATAAAGAGCGGAATTAGCAGATACGCGATGACGATGAAATAGCATCAGCAGGAAGTGCCCATAAAATGATTACAATGCTCTACACTATCGGTGTCTCTTCTGTTTTTCCAAACATGGAATTTCACTGCGAATTTACCTATCATTATTAATAGCTACAAATTGTTCAAGGAAACGTTCCTTTTCTCGACTGAAAAGAATTAAAGACGTGAAACGATCGACGATGGACCAGCAACGACTTGGAATACTAGAACTTCTACCCATTGAAAGTGATTTTCAGCGCAATATTGACAAAAAACAACTAATTGATAATTTGCAGTTGTAAAAGCGCGCATAGTTGTAATGTAATTTATGTAAAAGTATTAGATAATAATGTGTAAACAATTAATGTTCAATTTATTTGTTAACAGTAAATACATACAAATTAAAGTTAAAATGTGAAAGCAATTGCTATTAGTGTGGGGATTGAGTGAATATTTTAAACTTTTATTTTCAGGGCGTTTTCAAAAGATTTTTTTGCTCTTTGATAGTTCTTGTATACCTAGATAACTCAGGCCGAGGCTTCTGTTATTTAGCCCTTAAACTTATTAGGTAAATATAAAAACTATTATATACTTCCACATATATATCTCTTCTATTTTGGGTTTATTCTAATATATAAAAACTATATACTTTCACTTATGTCTCTTCTATTTTATTTTATTTTAGTACCGTATTTAGATGTAGGATATAAAAACATATATGCTTTAACTTAAATTATTTTAGTGGATTTTGTACTTTGCCATTACTGGGTAGTGGGTATAATTACCCAGAATTCACTAAAAAATCAGAAAAAGGTGCGTCACTAAAAACTCATTATATAAAAAACGTTCTTAGCGTATGCTCGTGTAAGTCGTGTTTATTCAAATTAATAATAAAAAATGTAAAGAAAGGGAGGTAAATTGTCTTTTCTTTTCAACTATTTCAACTATCAAACTATCTCTATTCTCTTTGCCTTATACTAATCAATTTACCATTTTACTTACTAAGTTTAAGTAAATTCTAACTAGCTAAAGCCACAGGCTGAGTTATCTAGGTTTACGAGAACTATCATCTTTGAAAAGCAACAAACTCAAGGTAAGACTATATAGATACACAATTGCTTTATTTATATATTATTTTTAGTCATTATATAAATTGTTTTAGTTGAAGGCAAAGAGAATAGAGATAGATTGAAAAGTGGTGAATTGAAAATAAATTTACCTCCATACCCATAACATTTTTTATTAATAATTTGAATTTTACAAGCGCACCAGTTACGACCGTTATAGAATCAGTAATGCTAGTGAATTCTGGATAATTATATTCAATGGTGACAAATTACAAATTCCATTAAAAAACTAAAAATAGAAGATATATGAAAGTATATAATAGTTTGGACCTTAAGTCATGGTCCTCAAAATAATTTAGTATTGGAAAGGTTGGTAATAATTTTTTATTTTTATGGATTAAAGAAAAATTAAAAAATTTATTTGCTATAAAGACACTTTTTTTATTTTTTGAGCTTTGTTTTTTTCTATATATATATATTTTATAATAAGTGTTTTATATATATATATATATATATATATATATATATATATATATATATATATATATATATATATATATATATATATATATATATATATATATATATATATATATATATATATATATATATATATATATATATATATATATATATCTATATATATATATATATATGGTGAATTTTTAATGCTCACAGTATGTAACTAAGAGAACGGCAGGTCCTACAGTAAAACAAATTATATATTTGGAATGAGCGGAAATCTAAGGATGGGTTGCTTTTTTTTTTTTTTTTTTTTTTGAAGTAAAAGTTTTTAACTAAAGAATGCCCTAGGGTAAACCGCAAAGATAGCAGGAGTCAGGTCTCTCGGCCTCCCCGGTGGACGACGAGGACTAATCCACCCCCTCCCGGGTATGGTTTCGGAACCACTCTTTGGTCTTTGGTGTCGCGGGGGTTCCTCGACCCCTCCCCTACGGGGTATGAAGCGCCCCCCCTCTGTCCCCGTCGACTCGACCCCCTAAAAACTTAAAATTTTCCCCAAAAAAATAAATTATTTCACCAAATTTAGGGGCTCGAGCCGACGGGGACAGAGGGGGACGTTTCATACCCGGAGGGGATTAGTCGGAGGAACCCCCGCGACGCAGAAGACAAAGAGCAGGGGTTCAGGCTATACCGGAGGGGGATTAGTCCCCGTCGTCCACCGGGAGGCCGAGACCCCGACTCCTGCTTATCTTGCGGATTTTACCCTATGGTATTATTCCTTTAGTTAAAAAAAAAAATTTACTTCAAAAAAAAAGTTAAATCACCTCCTTAAATTTTCGGCTGATTCAATATATAATTTATTGAACTCTCCTTTAAAGGAGTAGTGTGATATATATCAGACAACAATATAATCGATTTTTTTCGATTATTTCAAGGCAAAAGTGCGACAACGTTGCCAATGAGTTTTTTTTATTTTAGGGATACCCAAGATTAAATAGCAAAGATTTGAAAGAGTCAGGGTCTCTCGGCGCCTCAGCGGGGACGACGGGGGACTTCGTCCCCCCTCTGTCCCTCCGTCGGCTCGAGCCCCTTAAAAATATATAAAAAAAAAAATTAAAAAAATTAACATATAAAAATTAACATGATAAAAAAAGCAACTTGTGGAAACTTTCGCGATCTTTCTATTGGGTTTAGCTAACACGTGACACTGCTGGGCTGCACGAGCAGATTTCTGCGATTGTCGATATTATGACATTTTTGTAACTACCTTTTAAAGGAGAAGTGCCTAATTTGTTTTACTGTAGGACCTGCCGTTCTCTAGCTACATACTGTGAGCATTAAAAATCTGACCATATATATATATATATATATATATATATATATATATATATATATATATATATATAAAAAATATATATATATATATATATATATATATATATATATATATATATATATATATATATATATATATATATATACAACACTTATTGTGAACACAAATAATAAATATTTACGAAATAAACTAAAAAATTAAATAAAATGAATTGGAAAATAAATCAATTTGAAGCACAAAAAATAAAAAAAGTAAGTTCTTTTTATAGCAAATCGAAGTTTTAATTTTAATTTTGCCATAAAAAAATTATTACCAACCTTTCCAATACTAAATTATTTTGAGGACCATGGTTTACTTGTCCTAATAGTTTTTATATCCTAAAATAAAATCAAAATAGAAGAGATATATATGTGGAACTTTTGTGGAAGTATATAATACTAATAGCATAATAGAAATATTTTATGTGATAATAGTTTTTATAACAGTGATGATGAAGAAAATTGCCTCCTGTAACAGGAGGCAATTCCTATTTGTATGCTGATCATTTGATAACAAGTTCTCGCGGTGTTGACGTTTTTTAAATATCATAAAATCAAAAATCAAAATCATATATAAAAAAATCAAAACCAAAGGTAACAGGAGTCCTGTTACCTTTGGTTTTGATTTTATATATATGATTTTGTTTATGATATCTAAAAAACGTTAACCTGCGAGAACTTTGTTATAAAATGATCACCATACAAATAGAAATGATTTTAACCATGAGAAAAAGGGAAAACTAGGCATGGAAAGAAAAAAAAAAAAAAAAAAAACACTAAAATATGAAATTTGAAAAAAAGCATTGTTAAACATTAGATGAAGGAATAAAACAGAAGAAATATATGTGGAAGTATATAATTTTTTTTTATAAATCATCACCACTTTTATTGTAAATTCATATTGCCATGACTATGGTCTCTGGCAAGATAAAATCTGGCAACTAAGTCTAAGTGATAGTTTGGAATTTTATGCTAACGAGGAAAACGAAATAGGCGAGGCATATGGAATGCGATACGTGACGCTGTGAACTTATTATAGCCTATTTTTCCCGATCTGAATGTTCTAAAGTAATTGATTTAATAAGTGACTACATATTATATATTTAAAAGTATTCATTATGCCTGGGTAAGCTAAAGTTTTATAATAATTAACAATTTAGGTTAGCTATGTTAGGCCTTATTTTGACTTGATCTAGGCCCTAATTAACATGTCTTATGACTATGATGTAAGCCTAACTTCTGAATTGCTAGAGTGGCATTTGAGTGTGTTATTTGCAGGTTTATTTCAATTGTTAAAAAGATTTTCTGTAATTAATTAGAGTCTTTAACAATTATTTTATTTTTGATAATTTAAATTAAATTGGGGTAAATTGTGGAGAACTTTCCACTCTGAAACGTGTAAATACTATTAAAACTATAAACATTTAGGTAATAGCACAGAGTGGCTTCTCCAATTTTTATAAAAATCACAGGATATACTCTAAAAAAAAAAACTGAAATAAAAAAAAATAAACGTGGCAGTCTCTTTAGGAAAAAAAGAGTAATTGTACCGCAGAGAGGCTTCACTTCCGATTTTTATAAAAATCACAGGATATATTCTAAAAAAACTGAAGAATAAACAAATAATACATGGTAGCGCAGAGGGGCTTCAAACCTGATTTTTATAAAAATTACAGAATATAGGCTACTCTAAAAAAATACTGTAAAATAAAAGAAAAATCTCTTTAGGAAAAAAAGTTAGCCTCTCAAAGTTGTTAAAACTCCCATAAGATTTAGATTTTCTTATATAAAAAAATTTTTTGGTTCAAGTTTGTTTGAAGTCACAAATTTCTGTTCCAAAATGAAAACTTAAAAAATTAGGGTAAAATTAAAATCATATTGAGGAAAAATTGTTAACATGTCAAAACGCAACTTCAGAATGTCAAAAAACTGTGAAGTCAGAAAAGTAGAATTTATTTAACTTTATATATATATATATATATATATATATATATATATATATATATATATATATATATATATATATATATATATATATATATATATATATATATATATATACTATATATATATATATATGACCTGTTATGTTTACGACTCCGTCAGTTTACTGCGATATTTTTTTTTTCATATATTTAGAGTATATGATCCTAACAATCAATTTAAGTGTGGAGTTTTGACGGACATGATTCAAAAATATATATAGGACCAAGTTACGTTTCACGACTCCGTCAGTTTTTAATTCTTTTTTTTTTAACTAAAGAATGCCCAAAGAGTGCAACCATGAGAATGGCAGAGCAGGGGTCTCTCGGCCTTCGAGCACAGCTCATCCCAGACGGGAGGGTCTCGGAACCCCGCTGCTGGTATTTGGGTGTCGCGGGGGTTCCTCAGCCCCTCCCAAGAGGGTATGGAAAACGTCCCCACTACCATTCCCCGTCGGCTCAACCACTTTGCTTGATAATGGCTATACTACAAATTTATTTTAATAATTGTTATTATTAAAAATAATAATAAAAAAATTAATATTAATTTTGTCATTTTCCTAACTAAACTTTTACGATTCCAAAAATGTATTTATTTTAACTATAGCTATAGTACTTTTAAAGATAAAAAAAAAAATACCGTATTACTTATTTGTTCACATTTTCCAAACTAAAATTTTACCAGGATTCCAACAATGTAATTATTTTAACTGTAGGTATATAAAGTTCTTTGAAAAGTCTATAGTTTTTGCTTTGTTATTATGCAACTATATATATATATATATATATATATATATATATATATATATATATATATATATATATATACTATACTCTTTACTCTATATATATATATATATAAATATATATATATATATATATATGCTTCAATAAATGATTTAATATTAAGAAAAAACACTTTAGATCAAAATCTTCCCACAAATTCACACAAAACGCCTTGAAAACCTTTCATAAAAAAAACATCCTAAATATAAAAATAATAAGGAATAAAATTATGTTAATGATTAAATAAGTTTAATGATACACAACAAAGAGACAAAAGAATCGACAATGAAGAGAATAAAATGAAAATAAAAAAAGGACAAATTAAAACCTCTTTATATATATATTTTTTTGAGCTCCACACCTCAACAAAAACTCAGTGGGGCCAAAAGCAAGAGTACCTAAGGCCTTATTGGTAAAAATAGGGGATTTTGTGATATAAGAATTTGTGACTTCAAACAAACTTGAGCCAATTTTTTTTTTTTAAATCATTTATATATAGCTATACTCTAAGAAAAATAATAAAGCATAAAGAAACACTGGTACTCGATTAAACCAGTGCAGTGGGCAATAAAAAATTTAAGCTTTGTAAAGTTGATAAAATTAGGAAATGCATTTTAAGATCCTAAATTTACGAAACAGAAAAAACTTTCTTTGTAATGGTGAATTTTCATATATAATTTAATTAATATTAATAAAAAAGTTAAGATTGATATATCTTTTTTTGAGCTTCAGACCTAAACTTATAAAATGAGTAAGCTTAGGCAATTTATTTCAGTTTAAATTTGATGTATCTATATAAAGTTTGTAGAGTGAATTTAGACGCCATGAGTTTTTTTTTAAATTAGCAAATACCGTAAGGTGGGACACACTTTGCCTCAATTCACGGCAGACTACCCGCTGGCTTCCGGTAACACTGGTGCCTAAAATTAAAATTAATTTTTTTTTTGTATAATAATGAAAGAAGGCAATCTTAGCGTAGGTAAATAATTCTGAGATAGCATTACCAACTATTCTGATACTAATTTCATTATTTCCCCCTGGTTTAATAAAGGACAAAAACCAAGTCTAGGAAAAAAGTTACAGCCTCTCAAAATTAAAATCTTTTCCATAGGCTATAAAAAAAAAAATTAATGGGCCTCATGCTCGTTTTAGGGCCATACTAGTTCAGGTTATAAGATTTGCTAAGTATACATAGATTTTCTCTGTGTATACCTAACAAAACATATCATAACCTGAACTATGAACTAGAGTGCCTAAAATGAAACCTAACCTGGATGGATCAAAAATGAAAAGTCTATGGGAGTTTTAACAAACTTTAAGAGGATGTAACTTTTTTTTCTAAAGAGACCACCATGTTTGTTTTTATTCATTATTATTTTTAGGGTATATTCTGTTATTTTTATAAAAATCTGGGATGAAGCCCCTCTGCGCTACAATTACCGAAAAAAAGTTACAGCCTCTCAAAGTTATTAAAACTATCATAGGATTTTCTTATATATATATATATATATATATATATATATATATATATATATATATATATATATATATATATATATATATATAATATATGACATATATATATATAATATATATATAAATTAAAATTATAGGATATATATACTCTAAAAAAAATAATAATGGAGTATAAGAAAATCAAAATGATTTAAGTCTAAGAAAAAATGTTACAGCTTCCCAAAGTTAAAAATTTCAATATAGGCTTTCTTATAAAAAAAAAAAAATTAGTGGACCTTGTGCTTGTTTTAGGGCCATCCTAGTTCGGGTTATTAGATTTGTTAAATATACATAGATTTTCTGTATACCTAATAAAATATCATAACCCGACCTAGAGAGCCTGAAATGGAACCTAACCTGGATGGATCAAAAATGAAAAGGCTATGGGAGTTTTAACAACTTGAGAGGCTGTAACCTTTTTTATCTAAAGAGACTGCCACGTTTGTTTTTTATTCTTCATTTTTATAAAAATCTGGGGTGAGGCCCCTCTGCGCAACTATTACCAACATTTAATTTACAAAAATGATTTTAAAAAATTTGAAAGTTTTTTTGGTTATAGTTGTTCAACAGATTGTAAAAATATTGATATTCTCTTCCGATAATCAGTTTTTTTGTATATCTTTCAACCCCATATAAAATTACTAAAATGGGGGTGCCAAACCTCTTTCACATATATAAATTTAATCAATCATTAATAGTACCTAGTGCAGAGAGGCTTTACCTGGATTTTTAGAAAAATCGCAAAATATACTAAAAAAAAATATCAAATTATAAATGAAACCAAATGTGGCAGTCTCTTCAGGAATAAAAGTTACAGCCTCTCAAAGTTGTTACTCCCATAAGATTTTTTTATAATTTTTTTTTTTTTTTAAATCATAGTATATATATATATACTCTAAAAAAAAATAATGAAGCATAAAAAAAACCAATGTAATAGTAGTGCAGAGAGGTCACCCCCTGATTTTTATAAAACTCACAGGATTATGTATACTTTAAAAAATAATAATGAGTAATGGAAACGAAAATTGGCACTCTTTAGAAAAAAAAAGTTACAGCCTCTCAAAGTTAAAAATCCCATAGGATTTTTGCATAATTTTTTTTTTTTTTTTTTAAATCATAGGATATACTTTAAAAAATAATAGCTTAAAACGAAAATGATTTAAGTCTTCAGGAAAAAAGTTACAGCCTCTCAAAATTTAAAATTTTCCTATAGGCTTCCTTATAAAAAAAAAATTAGTGGGCCTTGTGCTTGTTTTAGGTCCATCCTAGTTCAGGTTATGATAAGATTTGTTAAATATACATAGATTTTCTGTGTATACCTAACAAAATATCATAACCTGAACTAGAGGGCTTGAAATGAGACCTAACCTTGATGGATTAAAAATGAAAAGTCTATGAGTATTTTAACAACTTTGAGAGGCTGTAACTTTTTTCCCAAAGAGCGCAGATTTTCATTTTCATTATTCTTATTTTTAGTATATCTATGATTACTTTATAAAAATCAGGAGTAACACCCCTCTGTACTACTATTACCAAAACCAAAATGATTTGTCTTTAGGAAAAAAGTTACAGCCTCTCAAAGTTAAAAAATTTCCCATAGGCTTTCTTATAAAAAAAAATTAGTGGACTTTGTGCTCGTTTTAGGGCCATCCTAGTTCACATTATGATAAGATTTGTAAAGTATACATAGATTTTCTCTGTGTATACCTAACAAAACATATCATAACCTGATCTAGGGCCTGAAATGAGACCTAACCTAGATGGATTAAAAATGAAAAGTGTGGGAGTTTTAATAACTTTGAGAGGCTGTAACTTTTTTTTTCCTAAAGAGACCACATTTTTTTTTTTTTTCTAAATTATTTTTTTTTTAGAGTATATCCTGTGATTTTTATAAAAATTTGGGATGAAGCCCCTTTGCGCCACTATTACCAACATTTAATTTAAAAAATGGTTTTAAAAAATTTGAAATTTTTTTGGGGTCATAGTAGAGTTCAACAGATTCTGACGAAATATTGATATTCTTTTCCGATAATCATTTTTGTATATCTTTCAGCTCCATGTAAGTACTAAAAAGGATGGTGCCATAACGGTTTATATTCCAAATAATTGATCAGTAATAGTAGCGCAGAGGGACTTAACCCCAATTTTTATAAAAATACAGGAGTATACTCTAAAAAATAATGAAGAATGAAAAAAAAATATAACATTCCCTTTAGGAAAAAAAGTTATAGCCTCTTAAAGTTATTAAAACTCTCATAGGATTTTCTTATATAAAAAAAAAAACCACAGGATATTTTGTAAAAAATAATGATGAAGCATAAAAAAAAAAAAAAATTAAGTCTTTAGGAAAAAAAGTTACAGGCTCTCAAAGTTAAAAATTTTCCTATAGGCTTTCTTATAAAAAATTAGTGGGCCTCATGCTCATTTTAGGAGCCATCCTAGTTCAGAGTTATAATGATAAGATTTGTTAAGCATACATAGATTTTCTATGTGTATACCTAACAAAACATATCATAACTAACCTAAACTAGAAGAGGGCCTAATGAAAACTTCTTTCTGGATAGATCAAAAATAGAGAAAAGTCTATGTGAGTTTTAACACTTTGAGGCTGCAACTTTTTTTTCCTAAAGAGACTGCCACATGTTTTTTTTTTATTCATTATTTTTTTGAGTATATCCTGTGATTTTTCTAAAAATCTGGGGTGAATCAATCTACCAAAAATTTTTTTTATTTAAATTCGTTTTAGGACCCATTAAGTTTAGGTTATGATATCTTTGTTAATTATACACAGTAAATCTGTCTACTTAACAAACCTTATCATAACCTTACTGGTTTTGGAATGTAAAAAAATGATATATGAAAATAGTGAATAATGTTGCTTATAAAAATATTATAAATTTGGTAATTTTTTATTACATTTGGCGGTAGCTTAATATCAAAAACAGATTTTTTTTTTTTTTTTTTAGAATGTTGAACTCTACGCTATTACTTTTTTTCTATTGGTTTTCGTACATTTTAAGTTTATATTTCTAATAAAAATGTAAAAAATAATGCTACAAAATTCATAATTTGCCTTCATTTAATTCCTGTAGGGACAAAGAAACACTGTTGAAATGTGTTTTGGATGGTAATTGTGTAGCTGAGGTGAGAAGCAATTATGTAATAACTAGTAAAACTATAAATATTTAATTTATAAAATGGTATTTAAAAATTATTTGAATTTTTTTTAGCGATTTAAGCACATTTTAAATTATACCTTCAAAAAAAAATAATTCAGAAAAAAAGTCTTTGTTTTTTTTGGTAGGGATAACGAACTTTTTTCTGATTATTATACTTTTGATAATTTGTAAAAATCTGTAAAAACAATAAATTAATGAAAGCATAAAAAAAAAAAAAATTTACAAAAATCTCTCATACTTTTCTTATACTTCAACTGAACGGAACTTTTTATTGCACTTTACGAAATAAGTGATTATAGAATGCACAGAAAGGAAATACCAGGTCAGCAGAGACAACAAATTTTTTTCCAGCTTCTGACTCCAGTATTTTAAAAATACCTGACACATTTTCAAATTGTTCGACTCCTGCTCCTAGTTATAATTCCTTCTCCATTTAAACTTATGAAATTCATTATTCTCTTACTAAAATTTTTATGCTATGAGATTTTACTATTTTTTAATAAATCTTTATTAACTTAGAATTAAAAAACAGAAAATATTTTATAGAAAAATAAGAATTTTTTAAAGAATACCAAGAAAAAAAATAATCCATTCACGCGAAGAGTAATATAATTCCTTTTTGAAAGACGAAACCTGTTGATTGATGTAGTATAATTGTGTATTTAAAATTTTTTTTTTTTTTTAAAATTGAAAAATTTATATTTGTTTCATCCTAAAGTTTAAGCTGCATCTTGCAAAATTTTAGGATAGCTAGGAATTGAAATCTTCAACTGTTAACTTTGAATTTCCCAGTAGATTTACATTAATTTCATCTAAATGCTTTAATGGAATTAGATTTTGAATAGTCCTACAGGGATTTTAGGTGATTTACTTTTGGTAGTAATGCAGTTTTTTTTTTTTTTTTTTTTTTTTTTTTTTTTTTTTTTTTTTTTTTTACACCGCACACACAATATCACCACTCTTAGTTCAAGGCCCTTTTCAAAAAGGAGGGGGCAAAAAAAAAAAAAAATGTAATAAAAAAAATAAAATAATTGGAAATTAAACCCACCCAGTCCCTTGCCCCTAACCGCAAATTCCCTCAGCTTACACCTTCATCCTTATAATATGAGGAAGATTGAGTATTGCAGGGATAGAAAGGCAATGGAGTTCCATGAAACTGGCTGGAGAGGAGGAGGCACTACAATGAGGTGATCATTGAGTGTCCAATATTCACAGACAATTTTCATGTGAGAGTAAAGCACCACCTCTTGTGTTTATGAGGCGACCGCAGTGGTGGAGGAAGCGAGAGGTCAATTCTCTCAAAATATCTTATAGATGTAAAATACCTTATAGAAAAAGAAAATAGGGTGCCAAATGTCATGTTGCCAGAGAAAGGGGGTCAAGGAGGTTGAAAAATATGGGACAGTTTATAATGGCCTCTTAGCCTTATCTCAACTCTAATCAAAAGGAGTGGGAACCGGATCACACCCAAAGTGTGAGAACAGTATTTATACAGGAGCGAATAGACCCTTATATGACTGGAGTATCCAAGCAGAAGAAAAAATTCATGCAATCTGAAATAGAATTCCCAGCTTCTTTTGATGCCCATTTTAGCACCGATGTGATAAGAGAATCTCCAAGACAAATTCACCTATTTATGTTTTAGTCCCAAGAATGTTTATTTACGGTGAGACATTAGAGCCGGTCAAAGGGAATAGGAAAGTTAGAAGGTGGTTTTAGAGAGGGAGATATGAAGAAGTTGAGTTTTTCAAGAGTTGAATTTTCACAAATTGAAGGTTACCCCACTAAAAAATCTTGACCTATCGCCAAAGAATTGAAATCAAGAAAGCTGGAGACAAGAGGGCCAACTCTAGATACAAAACGAGGGAGCACAGCTTTGAAATGAGTGGAAGAAAAAAGAAGAAGTCGAGTCATCGGCATAAAGAGTGAACCGAGTTAGAAGTGCAGCTAAGAAGATCATTGATGAAAAGTAAAGGAATAAAATTGGAGATAAAAACAGAACACCACAATTATGAGAAAAGTAGTTTGCTCCATCAACAAAGCTGAAATGGAACAACTCGAAAGAAAACTAGACAAAAGTAAGCAACGAAGGAGGGAATCCAAGGAAGTGAGCATGCCATACCCTGTCAAAAGCTTAGATATGTCAAGCGCTACCACACAAGACTCCCCATGGTCCCAAACGGCAGAAGACCATAGATCAGTGAGATAAGAAAATGAATGTCACCAGTTATCTCGAACATCGAAAGCCATCTGACAATCTAAAAGAAGGGAAGAGATTCTATATCAGGGTTCACACTTTCCTGGAAAGTCAGGGAAACAGTCAGGGAAAAAAAAAATTGGTCAGGGAAAGTCAGGGAAACGTTTATAAGATATGCTGAAAGTCAGTTAAAAGTCATGAAAATTCCAAAAAAGTCAGGAAAGTTTTAAAATTCAAAACATATGAAGAAATGATCCATGGACCAAGTTGCATATTTTGATATATTTTTTTTTCCTTACTGTAAAATTGTGGGAATGAGAGTTATTTGATAAGTGAATGAAAAAAGGTTGGGCGAGAATGACATTCCATAAAATCTCTTTCTATCCTGTTTCTTTCTATTTTTAGTTCACTATTACTACTATTCTTCCTATTGTTGCAATAGAGGTTGTTCCAAATAAGAATTCGTACATGCGAAGGGTATTTGATTGTATTTTTATATCTTAAAGAAGTTATGACTTATCTGTTTATTCTTTTTCTTTTTAGGGATTTAATACTTTTTAAGGTGTTTTTTTTTTTGAGGTTTTGAGAAGTGATTTTTTTGGATTTTTGGGATTGAAGGTATTTATTATTTATTTATAAAAAGATTATCTTCAAACAGAAAAAACTAACTTTAACGACCAGTGGTTGACGTCAAACTGAACCCAACAGTTTATCAGGTGGTTGGTAAAGGACCTGATGTTCGCAAGGCATACCTGTAAGTATGTAAAAAGAAACTTTTGATTGATCTATCTAACATGGGGGCGCCAAAAGCCGATGAATTTCAACATTCAAGAATGGGAAACTCAATAATTGAATTTAAATCAAAACTCAGCAGGACCAACCATCATTGAAAAAACTTTTTCGTTAGGTGTTCTAATAATACAAATATATTAGTGAATAAAGTGTGGGTAGAACACTGAGTAAAATTATGTACCATAATTTCAACATCAATTTCTTAAAATCATTATCTCAAACCGAATTGATAAAAAATGATCACCTTGAGAATAAGTGTATCTATTAATTAAAAGTACTACAATAAATCAGTTTAATTATTAACTAAATCAAGTATTATTCCACATCTTTTGCATTGAAGATGATTATTATACATACTGAGGAATTACTAACATAGATTAGGCATATAAAGGTGGGGGATGATACTAATAAAATATGTCTTTAATAACTATCGTGTGGCAGATATTAATGAGGAGAATACACATTATTTAAATTAATTGTTTTAATAATGATAGGTTTTATATAAGCTTTACAATAATTTTAAAATGGGCCCGGATAAAGATATAATGTAAAATATGTGATAATTAACTAATGGATACCTGCCTCCCAATATTTTTATGAAAAATGCATAAAGCCTGCATTTAAATCTGGTAATAAATTTGCATTGAATGCATCTATTCTTACTACCCTTGAATATAATAAAATCAAAATATTTTTATTGTCTTACGATTAATCTGTATGACTGTCTTTTAAAAAGACTTGATTAGTTTTTTTTACTTATATACCAGATAGTTTAGCCTAGGAAAATTTATGTAGGTAATATATTTGTGTTTCTTTATAAAAATTAGGAATCTTGCACCCCTTGTTCATTTGTTTGCAAGAAGGACAAAAATAGCCAACTCACAAATTAATAGACAAATTTTAAGTGTGATAGAATCTGAAAGAACATATAGTCTGATTTATAACCCTTCAATAGAATCAGATTGCATCAAATGCTTAATATATAATAAGTAATCTCATGAAACGTATTCATTAAAGTTAATTCCTCTATCACTCAAAAAAATGTTGACAAATATAATGAGCTGACCCTTTATAAGTGAAGATATGAAATTAGAAAAATAAAGATCAAGGATCGGAGACTGAAGAAGATAGAGAAATAAAAAGGTTGAAAAAAGTAAATTATTTCATATATAACAGATCTATAAATCAATTGAAGAGCTAGAGAATAAGATGTCAAAAGTACTGAAGGAGCGTATGTGATCTAGTGAAGTAAGAGCCTATAAGTCATTTTAATTTTCTTAAATCTATAAGAGTCTACCGATCGAGCTTGCCAGAAGAATATATATACTGTCTATAATCTTTCCCATTTAGGGAAATTGTTTCTTGGTATCTTACCGTTAATGACTTCTTTTGTACTTGTAAGACCTAATACCCACAGGTACTTAGCGCTATTGCGCTTTTCTCCGGTGGGAATCGTCTCTTTCACTTCCCAGGGGGTTATTTGGGGCTAGTCAACCCTCAAACCTTAAATAGCTACATCCACTCCGCTCGGTTGTCATTTTCAAATAAATTGATTAGGTAACCTAATGTTGCTTCCTATAACAAACATTTGCTGACTTGCAGTCAAAATCCAGTTTCTGTTTAAATTGAATATCGAATTTTCTATAGAAACCGAAAAGGTCTTGTTGACCTGCAGGAAATTAGCTTTAAATTAAGAAAATATTCAAATAATGCATGTAAAAAGCCAATATTTAAAGATATTCGGATATTTGTAATAGCGATATTGCCATAAAAAATATTTACAACAGAATAGATTAAAGATTTAAATAATTTGAGAGAAAATGTTCTCCCTGCCAATGGTTTTCTCTGATGTTTTGTCTAAATGTCTACAGGTTATCTACCGTTTGCCCAATACATGGGAAGCATTATTAATTCTTAACTTTTCCCTAATTTTTGTATAATAAATACAATGAGTCTGAGGTATTATATATATATAAATTAAAGAGAAAGTAGTTGTGAATCTCCGGTACATAAATAAGGAAAAGTACAATGGCACCCTAGATTACTATAAAATAAAAAATAAATATAATTATTTTTTTAATTCATAACACAATAAGATGACTAACTGTTTTGGCAGTTTTTCTAAAAAGATAATTTGTCAATTAATTTTAAAATATGTTAATATAATGATACCTAAGAATGTAAAATAGGAGCCCTGGCATTAAAATGATCATAATAAGTAGATTATTTTGACACATAATGCAAAGCACAGTAATAGTATATATAACAATTCTGCTGAGGTACACTATATTGTGAAAAATAATGCTATAATTTACATTTGAAGATCAAGTAGGAAGGTGCCAAGAGAGAAAGTAACAGTATGGAAAATCCAAAAAATATAATTAACTAATTGGAATTTCAGTGTGAGCGGCTCCCCTGTATATTTGCGAATGACCACAGGAAATGAGCCAGTTTAATCCGGAATAGTTTCAATGACCTTCTTATGACAATAACAATGTTAAGCAGAGCAATAGTTGTGTCGAGAAATAGAGAGGATGCAGGACCGGCTTACTCTTTAACTTTTGATTAATATGAGAGTAGCATTAGAATTAAATATTATGACGTACCACTCACAGCAAAATCACATAAGTGAAAAGTTATATTTAGATATTTGGGTATTATACTTAAGAGAGTAGAAGTTGAATGAGAAACAGTATAGCGCGCTCAATCTTTAGTAAAAGCAATCTACATTCCCACTCTAATAAATCACAGAGAAAGGAGAATAGAACATTACTTAGGGGCCACTTGGCCTTCTGGGATCTATTCTATAATTTCAGTTATTCACTTAACCATGTATCCAAAATCAATTAGAGTATTGACAGGTAGAGACATATAGGAACTCTATGAGAGGTAAGATTAAAAGGAGCAAGGATGAGGAGTCCAGAATCGTTCCAGGGTGAGGAAATTAAGATAAAAGAAAAAACGAAGAACACCAATTAATGCTGACCTAGATTGGATTCTCCTATATTATGTTTTTGAATTCAAAATTTTTAACTTACCATCTGATACAAGATTACACCACATAAGGTGAGAGGATTCCTAGAAACACAGCTGAAAATTATAGTGACAAGTAGAATACTAATACACTATATTGTTCAAATGTGTATTATTATTATACACATTTTAGTCCTAAGCCTCAAAGATTTCTGAACTAAAGATGGCCGACCAAAATTAAAAAAAATTGTTTTCACAGTTAACATTAATTTATGCATATTTTAGTGATGGAATATTATTTTTTGTCATTTTGCTAAAATTTTCCTTCACTACGGGTTCACACTTTCTGGAAAGCCCAGGAGAAATAAAAAATTAAGGTCAGAGGAAGTATCGAACGTTTTAATATAATATAATGCTGAGAAATAGATATCAAGGGAATAAATTCCTAAAAAAAGTCAGGGAGGAAATTTTAAAATTTCCAAACATATTAAGAATGATCCATGATTACTATACAGTTACATTAAATATTTTATTATGTATATTATATTTTTTTTCCTTACTGTTATATAATTGTTAAGGAATGAAAGAGATGTATTTTAGAATAATTATAATGAAATAGGATGGGTGGGATATAAGACATTCCATATTTAAAATCTATCTAATCTAATCTCACCTGTTTTCAATTTTTATATTTTTAGTTTAAACTATTTTATTAAACCTATATATACTATTTATTACTTCCTATAAATACTGTTTCCAAGAAGCAAATGGGGAATAGGTTAGAAGAGTGATTGGGTATATATCAAAAGCCTTCAGTACTGCAGAGCGAGAGTTGTCTTTTGTGACTTTAATCTGTTATACATTGACTATATTTCATTTAATTTAGGGAATTATAATTTTTGAGGTTTGACGAAGTGATTTTTTTGAATTTTTTTGAGATAATTTTTTTAAGCGTTAAATTTAATATTTATATTTTAATTTATAAATAATGACATTGAAAAGCAAATAAATACTTTACCTTTAATCTAGTAAACCAGAATGGTGGTAAAACGTCAAAACTGAATCCTATGGTTCATTTCTTAGTTAACAGATTTACATAAATGTCTCGTAACTTATAATATAATATGGAAAAGAAATTTTCTTCTTAAGTAACATGTATATATAAAATGCCCTGCTTACATAATAATATACCAAACAACTTAAGACTTTTTATTGCATTTGACATTACATGTACAAAACTTGAATGCCTAAGTTAACTGTGAAAATCAAAAATGAGATACAATAGATTATTAATGAAAGATGGTCCCTCTGAACGATGACAAGCCGCCGTTGTCACCCAAATGGGCATCATCAAAATTGATCCTAGTATAGTTTTCTCATCAGCCAAGAACAAGGGAAACAGAAGATTTGATGTTATTGCTAGAGGCAATTGTTACATAAATTGGGCCAATCAAGTCCAGTGAATCAAAAAGATTCTGTATGCTTGTGAGACGTTAAAGGAAAAGCATAATATACTTATTCGTGAAAATGCAGAGAAATCCGTGCGCCGCGAAAGAATTAAAATTATATCAAAATCCAGGGGATATTTGAAATTGGTGATTTGTTTCCTTTGGGAACCTAGAAAGAGCCGTAAAATAATAAGAGGTTTTTTATTTTCTCTTTCTATAGGGCACAAACTAGCACCGAATTCTATTTTATGAGTAAAAATAGCGAGGCAGAATTGTGGCAAATATTAATTTGACTGATATTTATCGCATAAAGAAAAATAAGCGACAGTTGGATAAAAAACACACGGATGAGGTAAAGAGTTAATTCTATATATATTAAAAACCTTAATCAATTTTTAAGCAATTTTAGTGGCGAATCTGAAAGAACATAGTCTGGATTTCTCAAAAACAGAAAGTGCATCATAACCCGTTGGCTTATAGCTAGTATCTCATGAAGTAAAATTCAATTAATAGGGGTCCTAATGCAATCGTTTTACTAAAGTTACAAAGGGTTATCGCCGTAAATATATAATATATTATATATATCTAACAAAAAAAATGTTGATGACTAAATGTAAGAAGCTGGCCCAAATAAATAAGCCCTTTTCCAATAACTCTAAAAGTAAGTTCAAAAACAGTAAAAGAAAAAGAAGAGAATAAACAAAAGGGAGAAAAAAAGAATTATATATCCATACAGATCAAATTAAACCTTGAGAATGAGCAGAGAAAGATGTTTAAACTGAAAGCCAAAATATAGAAAATAGAGCTATTAAAAAATCAAAAATTCAATGCTTATGAGAAAGAAAAGTTTTAATAATCTTTAAAATCCTCTCCCATTTAGAATCTTTTAGTTATTACATTGTAAGGACGCTCAATATTTATTACACTCATAGGTCATATTAATGTTAAGTAACTTTTAATTTTATTTCTTTTTTTGTATAAATATACACATTTTTAATTCTTTTTGAAGAAAAATATAATAAAGAGGAATTTAGAAATTTGTTTGAATGAATCATTGATTACTTAAAATAAAATAATAGATATTATTATAAAATTCAATCCCATGAGACGGATCCAAACCTTTTTCTAAAAGTAAATTTTCATATTACATAATATATGATGAAAATGAGTAAATTAAATAATATGCAATTATCTATAATATGTATTATATATATTTATATGTTCATTCTACCATAAGAGATGATAGAACCACGTCTGAGCTCGTCTAGCTTTTTATAGAGAAATGTTCAGATTTGGTCCAAGAGAGAAAGTTATATATCAAGCATGGAATCAATAATTTCAACTTTATTTTAGTGTGAACCTGTCTCACTTTAATAATAACTTTGCCTTACAGTCAAGTCCTTTCCTGATTATGAATTTTTTGGTTATTTATCAGTATGTTTGGAAATATTATGTAATATTCACTATTGTATTGAGTTAATGTAGAGAATTGTGCCGTAAGTTACTTTATTCAGTTAGAGAGAGTAAAATGTTCATTAGGATTATCGCATTCCTCCATTATATAGGTCTTTTAGGTTGCAAATGAAAAGCCTTTCGAGCATAAAAAGGCAATTTGTTTACTTTTTCCCCATCATTTTGAATTCTCAGCATTGAAGAGACTAAATAGATAAAGGCAAATCTATTACCAGGCTTTAGACACACTTTTATAGAAACTTACCAATATTAATATTTGAGAGATAAACATTTAGCTGCTATTATAGCTTTTCTGTCTCTCCATTGCTATATAAGGTTTTGCCTATATTGAGATATTTGTATGAGAGAACATTACTCGAAACCAATATTAACTTGAGTACCACAGATAATATAATCCGACACCCTTTTCTCTACCACTTCACTATGTGGGCAGGGTTAACATCATCAAGAACATAGTCTTTCCTTTCATGAGCTTCCTTAAGGAGGTGGTCAATTTTTTAAGAGGAAAGCCCTATTATCTTCTTCGTTATATTTTGACATTTTAATTAATAATAATATTCGGTCATCTACAATTGTACCCATTAAACCTTCTGGTCCATCATATCTGCGCGACGTCCAGGATTATATTCCTTCTTCCTCAATTTGGTTCTCTTTATCTCTAATTACTGCTCATCCTTAAATGATCTATGCATTTAATGTCAAATTAGTCAATATCTAAGCAATTTTAGTTCCCTTTTTATTTGCAGATTCAAGATAATTAAAACTTCCATAATAACAAATAAGTTAAAATAGAGATGTTGAGTATATCTCAATTACTTCTTGTACTTGGAAATGGGAAACTATTTTTAATATTTTTTATCTTCGTATATTTATCCACTATAGATCTACATAATATATGACACAAATAATTCGTCTTTCTGCCCCTTGTAGAGCAAATATAAATTCATAGAATTATTCTTACCAATTTATAACTGTAATTTTTACAGTTGGTTGTATATTATGCTCTATCCACTTCTTAATAGAACTTAATTTTATGGACAGAATATTTTCTTCCCAGTCATATAGGAGACCTATTCGCGCAGTTTCAAATTAGCCATGTCCTTCCACTCCGCATATTACTATTGATAATATCATACCCTGGTCATCGGTCGCTCAAGGAAAAAAAACAACAACAATAGACAAAAGAAAACATGTTCACACCTAGAAAGGGGCCATCTGTCACAATATCTATTAATCAACCTATTTAAAATCAATTGTATTTAATTTATATAATATATATATCACTTTTACATTATAGTCAATAAAACAAGATTTTTAACAATTGTAAAAGTATCCACTATTAGTCTGAGTATTTTGAAATTAAAGATATACTCCTGAACATTTTTTGTTTCACCTTTTAACTTTTTAAACAAATTTTTTATGCAATTGTTCTGAATCGTGTGTTTTTAAATGTCGCATAAATTTAAAGGATCCAGTTAGATGTATATTTTTGTAAGACCCCCAATTAATGAGTAATTGTATATGGTATTCAGTATAAACTTACTTTTAAATAGCATATATCGATAATTGACTGATTTCCCCATAATAACTTTAAACTTTTCAACCTTTCAAATCATAGCCTTTATACAGACATATACTTAGTGAAAAAATATTCAACAATACATGTAAAAAAGGGTTAATTTCGATTTTGTATTGTACTATAAAGATTTTTCTAAAGGATATTAAACTTAATTTAAGTTTTATAAAATATATATAGAAACCGTTTTTATTTAATTTATAATAAATATAAATAAACACAAAATATCGGAGAAAAAAGATTATTTTTTATTATAATATATTAATAATATTAAATATATTATAATATATAATATATTCTACATCATTATATTAATGTTCTTAGAAAGGCAGACGATAACCTATTTATAATTATATGGGAGAAGACACAATCAGCTGCAATTTCATTCATATCAAGATATATATACAGGAAATGTCTTCTAAGGTATTATAATAATGGGTCACAATTTAATGGTACCTAAATTAGCTAAAATTTAATATAGTGGTTTGGCTCTCGGAGGAGCGAGAATTCCATAACTTTATATGTAATTCTAAGAGTATTATGTATAAAATAAAATTATTTATTACGGATAAATACAAGAGCAGTAAATTTTTGGGTAGAGACTCTTAACCTATAACAACCAAATATATCCTTAACTCTACTTATAAACAATATATTATAACGGAGTCAACCCTTAAATTAAATGCTAATGATATATAAATATAATACAAATATATTATTATAATGATAATAGATATAGTAAGATAGGAAAGTAAAGTATATCACATGCAGAGAGTAGATAATAGAAGTAGATAAAGTATGATAATAGGAGATGAGATATAGTAATGAATATATAGAGAGTAATAGAGAGGAGGAGAATGAAGTATAGAGTGAAAGTAATAGAGTAAATCTGTCATTTGATATGAGTGAGATGTCTACCTCAATTGAGACAGTAGTAAATGGCTTTGAGAGATAAGAAAGTGTCATATATGAGATAAGTAAATATAAATGGAGGTTGTTGATGCGGCTTAGTCCTTGAATATAAGTGGGAATTGATCCAATGATGTAGTAATTGTGGCAAAAGTATGATAGAGGCAATAAAAAGAGACAAACAGAGGATAATGAAGGAAATCAGGGAAAACATATGAATTAATAAGAGAGACAATATAGGAAAGTTAAATAGATCTAGTAACTATACACTAGTTGTGAAGTAGTGCACAGTAGAACCTGCCGAACTTACTTCACAGGTTGAGGGGGGTTTTATTTTATTTAAAATTGCTAATATATGATAACTATTTGTATATTTATGATGAATAAGACCACCAGCCGAAAGTTTTTTCCTTCACCGCTCACGAGTTTAATTGGGGATGTCACGATTGAAAAAGCACCCTGATGGTGGCAAAAACAGATATTGGATATGGATTACGAATGGCACAACAACACAATCTGGCATGCGAATGAAAAAGATAACACATAGAGATTAAATGATGTTTAAGAAAAACGGGGATTATTATAATTGCAGCGTGCAAATAAAGGATAATTACCTTTAGTCTATAAGATTTTTAACACATTTTTTAAGTAAAGCAGATTATTACAAAGTTTTCAAACCTAGGGATATTCATAAACTAGCAAAAAGAGACTATTAGACTTTTTAGGAAGTATGTGAAAAAAATATATATAAGCAAACACAATATTTGCAAGAGAGATATTGCCAATATTGCATGAGAGGCATATAATGCTACCGAAGCTCAGCAGGCGCCTGATGAAGTTATCTAGTGGCAATTGTATAATTGTTTCCAGAGGCCCCGGTACCCATAGTGGGTTAAATAAGTGCTTTAAAACATTTTGCAAAATGAAATTTTTTTGTATAATACAATAAAAAAAAATGAAAATATATATAAATTAAGAAATGATATAACAACTATTATATGATAAGTATATATATATATATAATTAGTATTAGTATATAAGCTTAATCACATTATAAGAGAGTGAATTGAGTTAATAATAAGGATGATAATTCATATATAGTAATGTATAAATAACTATATAGATAATTGCCTCTAGATAATGAATACTTTATACCATGATCTAATATATTAAGTATGGAATACTGTTACTTGTCCAAGTATATCATAACCTCTCTTCTAATCCAAAGTCGAAGGTTTGGTTTTAGCGTTACTGTTAAGTGACTAAATATCATCACCCCTCCCCGCCCTCTCCCAGAAGATTTGGCGTGAAACAAAGTGCGTTCGGTGTACAATATGCACGGAAAGACATGGAATAACTTTCTTCAAGCCTGTCTCGTTGGTACTCGGATGTGACCGTGAATAATAATATATCTCAATAATATAATATCACTAGATAATATGATCTCTCCCGAACATAACTGTTCATTTTCTGTGTTGCAGCTTGGGGTAAAATATAGGATCAGTAATGTTTATTGTTTACCGGCCATCGGATTAGGAATAATGATTATTATTGTGATAGTTTTAGTTAGTACTTTAGGATACCCACCCCGGCCACTCATCACACAAATAACCATCTAATTTAATTGAATCTACTCCGATTTAGTACTATCTCATTGCACGCTGTTCTCCTCTGTCCTCCTAGTATTCTACCTTCATTAGATGCATATGAATAATAAACTAACGTCGAAGTCTGAGAGGGAATCCGATATCAGTCCGAATATGATAATTAATATTAAACATCTACGCAAACAGTTCGGGCGCTGCTCTGCGCGCGCTTAGATTGCTTTTCTCTTTCTTTTCCTACTCTAGCGGGAGACCAAACGTCAGATAATAAATATTACCCTAGAAAAATTGTTACAATACAAAAAGTCTCCAAATTAGTGTGGCATGTCCAATCAATGTATAATGTCTATCCACACGATGTTAAACTATGTGGAACCACCATGCAACCCATACTTGACCAAGCAAATAGATCAATAGACCCAATACTAAATAAATATTAATAGCATACCAACAGTATCTTGTCCTGAAAACACACAATGGTGACTTCCAACGCCATATCAATATCCATAATATGATGTCCATCACTCTTCAACAACTTACCATATTGAAACATTTAATGTTTCAGTTGAAAATTTACATTTGTGTAAGTTACTGCCACATTCACACGATTTATAGGAAGAACACTTGGTTGCATTGCCCCAAATACATCACGTCATATTTTAGGCCTACACTCTTATAATAAATTAACGCGTCTTATTAAATATGAGTTAATAAATATTTAGGTTTAAATAGAGTTCCTAGTTGCAGCTTTTAAGAAACTTAATATATTTACTAATTCAAAT
>JABUQX010128531.1:0-7500 GCA_015478945.1 Trachelipus rathkii
ATTATTAACGGAAGCCTAGGTCTTCCAGTAGCAACGGGAGAAGTAGGTTGATAGCGATATGTTTATAAAAAAGGTTCTCATAGTTTGTGACGTTTAGAAGGTGAATGAGTGATTCGAATACTGCCATCGGGTGCCTTGTCACGATCCGTTCGATTCATGTTCCGTTTTTCACACAAGCAGAAGCACGTAAGCGTAAAAGCGCTATCTGGATACTCGTAAAACTAATAGCCCTAAAGTAATCTGGAAAGTTGCTTGTTATATTGATGAAGCCCTGGCGGCCTTTTCACTTAGCATCAAGACCTAAGGTGTAATTCCGAGTACCTGTAGATACTTACTTAGTTTTCGTGGCGGCCCTCAACTGTGTATTTACGGGAACGGCCTTTAGGGCTATTAACGCAGAACTACCTAAAGTCAAACCCCCACTTTTGACAATCGGGCCAATATTTAAACACAACCGTCTGTATACTCAATAATGATGGTCATCCTGTGGATTGGCAAAACGAACACAGAACAACTCCATTCTTCGTGAAGTGGAGAAGAGAAATTACTCGCACGCACACACACACATAAGACACTCCGGGATCCTAGTGGCCACTGGGCTCACACACCCAAACACAATTACGTTAATGACAATTCGACTCACACACACTCTCAGAGAGTTGGGGGCAAAAATATAATTTTCGCATACTCCACACTACACATCAACAACGGAAATCGAATCTCGACAGCTCGCCGAATTGAATATCCATACTGTATGTATTCTAAAATATAAGTATATATATATGCTTTTCTATAATAATATCGATATTTACCCTATAGAGAAAAACTAAGTATACCCAAAGAAAATATTATCGAATGAAAAGTCATATTGGTAATATATTTATATTAGTTTCAAATATATACACATACTTATTCGAAATTTTTTGTTTGTAACATGTTACAAATATTTTTATTTATAATTTCAAAGTTATTTATATTTATGTAAATTCTCAAAATTCTCTTATTATTTGTCTTTGTAAGTCCATCATAAATGACTGTTTATTCTTGTGAGCAATTATAAGTTGTTATTAAAAAGCAAGTCCAAGGACTCGTGCATGAACAATTAAATATAGGAGCAAGACTCCAAAATAGTGTCTTAAGTCTAATCAAGTCTTATTAAAGATATTATTTAATTATTTAAAGATAGTCTTATTAAAATTAATTTTATTATATGTGTAGAAAGAACACGTTTAATTTTACTTTCATTAAGAATCAAATGACTTTTCTGATATTTTATCTATTAAAACGCATCTAGTAGGTCCAAAATACATAAAATATTCAAAAGAATTCTGCCAACTTCATTCTTCTTCCTCTCTCTATCTTTTACTTCTTCTTCTTTTTCTCATACTACATTCAATCTTTCCATTTTTTTTTTATGAAATTTTTTTATTTTTTCCTTCTATTTTCTTCCCTTTCTTCTTACTTCTTCTTCTAGTCTTCTTCTTCTTCTTCTTCTTCTTCTTGTCATTGTCATCTTTATCATCCTTGTAAAATAAAAACTAAAAGTAACTGGCGTCGAGGTGCAATTCACTAATGTGACTTTTTAAATGGGTATCTATAAAATGTTATCTTTATTGGGAGATGAAGCCTCTACTTTATACGTTTTAGATTTCTTTAATCATTTGTAGTTCGAAATTATGAGCATTGGAACGTGAACATTTTTTTTGCTTTTTAGTTATGAGGCTTTGCGAGGATCAAGAAATTGCTTAATTTTATTAAATATGATTTTTTTCGGATACATCATTTATAGTATCCGTTAATGGACTTTCCTCATCAGACTCAATCAATCTCACGGTCCTTAACGTGGTCTTTGGGAATCTATTCATTTTGATGGGAAAAAAATCTTAAATTTTAACTCGGAAGTTATAAAAGAATCCACTGTGAAAATTAACGTGAAAAATATTCCCATAGGGTTCTTGCCTGTCGGGGCACGAATAAGTGTATCCTTTGGTTGGCGACTTCTCCTGGGAAATGGGACCAAATAATTGTCGTTCCCCTCGTCGTCCTCTCTCTCTTTCAGTCCGATCGTTCTCTTCTCGAGAAACCGATCTCAAAAAAAGTTACGGATCTCTAGGTCCTTCCAGTAGCCCGAGTAAGGTTGACGTGTTTTAACGGGGGAGTGATAGATCGAACTGCGGTCGCCTTGTTCACGATCCGTCGATCATTTTTTTTTCGCAAGCCGGTTCGGAATCGTAAACTAAAAGTGATCTGGCGAAGCTGCTTATACACTCGCCTATTCTCTTCTTTACTTTCCTGTGGGGGTCGGTCGGGCCTTCTAGGTAAAGAACACTTTGATTTTACGTAAAAAAGATCTCATACGTTTCCTTCTGCCTCCCTTATCCGTCGCGGCTCTCCGATCAGGGCACTCAACTATCACGTTACTTCTCGATTCTCTCTCGAGAGTTGGGGCAAATAAATTTTCTCGTTCTCCCTAAGCGAGTTTTTCTCTCTCGAGGAAGCCAAAAAAATTATTCCAAAATCTTTCGGACTTTGCGTCTGCCCGTGTAAGGTTAAGTGGTGTGCGTAAACGAAGTATAGACTGAAACTGCGGTCGCTCGTCTTATTCTCGCGATTCCGTCGGCTATTTTCTCTCGAAGCGGTTTCCAAATTTCAAGAAACTAAAAGTCTGATTGGCCCGTTCAATAAGTACTATCGTGATATTATTATACTATTCTAGTACTCTACTTGTGGGTTAGCTTAGTCCCTCGTCCTTATACGTTAGTATATACTTATTCTCAAGGTGGTCCGGTAGTCTTACTAAAGATATACACTTTAATAATGTTAATAGTTAGAAAAAATCTCAAGAGGTTTTCCCTACTTAAGCTTACCGATCTAGGGCACAAAATGACGTTATATTCGATATGAGTGGCTGCCAAACATAAAATAATTATTTGTTTATCGAACTGATGAATTATTTATTAAGTTAAGTTTTGTTGCATTCGAGAAACTCTAAATAAATATATACTAATAGATATAAATATCTTGTGAACTTTCTAGGTTTTGTCACTAGAGTATAAGTTAATTATTCGTATATGGTAACGAAGTAATGATTAAGACCAAATTTAGCGTCTGCACGTTTAGCGTGATTCGTTACGATCAGTACTTTTGAAGTATGCTGTCTGGAATTTCGAGACAATATACTTATTTTGTATTATTTAAAATTAATGAATCTATGTTAAATTGCTAATATTGAATAGTCTTTAAAAATTATGTATAAGAGGCATAAAAAATCTAGAAATATTATATTTGATTGTGTTTATAGTAATATATTATTCAGTTAACTATTAGAAGTAAAGCCGAAATATATATGTTGTAAGTTGAATGTGTTGGTTGGGTGGTGTTGATGTAGTGCGGTGTAAGTGATTGCTGCCTGTAGTGTTTGCGAATGCTGCCCGTGAGATTTTATTTGGTTTGGCTATTAATAAAAGTGGATCTGTCTTGCGCTAACAACTAAGAAGCCACAAGTCGGATCATATGTACTTTGATTTTTGTGGTGCTTATTTTTGTAGTGATTGCATAATTAATGCTGTTTGTATTCTGTTTAAGGTACAAAAATCAGTTTCAATTTTATTCGTTGGTGTTGGAAACTTTTCATCTACTGATGAAATTATATCATCTATGTGAGTAATAGGCGTTCTAGAAGTATAAGAGAACGAACTTAAAATATGTTTGTTGTACGGGTACTTTTGTTCGGTATGGCCTTTACAATTTTAAGAATATTCATGGAATTTACGATATATTTGTTAAAACGCTACTAATATAATGTAGGTATTAGTGTTCCTCTGGATATCTTTCGGTAGGCCTCTATTCTTTTCAAAAGCTGATACGGACAGATCTATCGTTGTATGGATGTAGCGATAATACGGCGTACATGCTCAATTTGGATCTACTTCAACCTTCGTTTACCTGGTGGATATTTACGATTAAAATCTCATCTTACTACTGAGGGACATAAACATAAAACTGGTAGCGAAGATATCCTAAAGATTCATTTAGTAATAAATTAATTGGGGTTATTCTACAGGACAATAGAACTCAGCATTTAGAGGAACGAAAAAAATTTCATATATTAGGCTACAGATAAAGTAAAATAAATAAATATCCCAACTCCGAGAAGGTTCCGTTAAAATTTAAACTGTCATTATTTGTTTGGAATCGCCGCGAGTCGAAGTAGCTAAGGGGTTAAACTGTTTTTGAGAAAATTTTCTAATTTCATCGTTTAGAGGTTTTTTCAAAGTGTATTCATTTTGAGAAAACCCGGACACCCTTGGAAAGAAACTGAAGGGGTCTAAGCAACCTATAGCGAGCTGCTTCTATAGGTTTCTTGAATATTTTGAAACCGCTACTCGAGAATAAATTTGCACTTCGAACGGATTAGACGATATAGGCGACCTGCAAGATACTTCGAATTCTTTCACTTCTTTACCACACTTGTTTATACCTTCTGCTTCAGGGGGCGGAATTCGCGGGCACGTTAGGTCCAAGATTTCTCTTTGTTCAATTGTTTGTTTTCTGGTGGGCTGTTCGCTCGGAGAAAACTCGCTTAGGGAAACGAAGAATTTATTCCTTGTGGGCTCTCTTAATCTTCTCTAGAGGAAGGTTTCCGAGAAGCTTAACAGATCGTACTTCTTTGGTTTCCGTCTGCTCGATCGGAGCGATAAGGGGGTCAGGAACACTTGGGGAGATGTTTGTTTACGTTAGAAGTTTCTAAAGTGTGTCTTTAGAAGGTCCCCCGACACCACCAGCGGGATAGAGATTGAGGGGTGTAGTAGCACTTTCCCAGTACTTTTAGTTTACGATATCGCAGTCCTGCTTCGAAAAATAATTCGATCGACGGATCGTGAAAGGCGACCGCAGTTTCGATCTATCACTTGTTAAATCCGCATCACGCTCAGATCCTTACGGTCTCACTGGAAAGACCTTTCGATCCGTAAACTTTTTTTTCGGTTTTCTCTCGAGAAAAACTCGCTTTTAGTGGAACGACAAATTATTGGTCCCATTTCCCGCAGATCGAAAGTAACGTTATTTCGTGCCCCGACAGGGAAGGAACCCTATGAATTTTTTTTCACGTTAATTTTCAAAGTGTTCTTTTATTCATTCTCTTTTAATTTCCACAAATTAATCTTTTCAAACACGTTCGTTTTGATTATTAACCAAAATTTATATGATCAACTCACGAGTATCAAAATTAGACACGAAGATGTGGCGGCATTAGCTTCTTTTAATAAAAGAGGAATGAAAATAAAAAAAAATTTTAAACAATTTTTATTAGCATGAGAAAAATAATAGTGTATAACATTATTTAAAAAAAAAAAGCAAACGTAGAGTGACAAGAGCTCGTGAATTTTCAAAAAACTTGCTCCGTTTGTGGCAAAGGCCTGGTGAAACTAAATATCCTAGCTTTTCTTCAATATTTTTTGGCAGTTTTTCTCGAAAACGCTGAACACCTTTACTGTTAAATACTTGGGGTTTGGATATTCAATTCGGCGAGCTGTCGAGATTCGATTTCCGTTTGATAGGGAACGAAAAAAATTTTTCTTTGCCCCACTCCTCCGAGAAGTCGAAATTACGTCTATTTGGTGCCTGATCGGAGCGTAAGGGGGAAGGAACACTTGAGATTTTTTTACGTTAATTTCAAAGTGTTCTTTAGAAGGCCGGACACCCACGGAAGTAATGAGGGGTGTATAAGCACTTTCCAAGTATACTTTTAGTTGTTACGGAATATTCGAAGCCCGCTCTTTGAAAAAAACTGATCGACGGATCGTCTGAAAGCGACCGCAAGTTTCGACTATCACTTCTCCCCGTTAAATATCACTTCCCGCCAACGCTTGACTCGGCTACTCGGAATGCACCTACGATTCGTAACTTTTCCCTTTTTTCTCGGTTTTCCTTCGAAGAAAAATCGCTTTAGGGAACGACAAATTTCATTTGGTCCCCAATTTCCCGGAAGTCGATTAGTTACCGTTATTTCGTGCCCCGAACAGGGAAGGAACCCTATGAATTTTTTTTCACGTTAATTTTCAAGTGTCTCTTATATTCCATTTAATTTAAATTTTTTTCTCCCACTCAAATTATATTCCCTGAGCCAACGTTCCGTTTTGATATTAAAACCAAAAATTTATATGATCAACTCACGAGTATCAAAATTAGACACGACCGACTGTGGCGGCATTAGCTTCCTTTAATAAAAGAGAAATGAAAATAAAAAAAAATTTTAAACAATTTTTATTTAGGCATTTTCCTATAAGTTGTTTTAACATTATGTTAAAAAAAAAAAGCAAACGTAGAGTGACAAGAGCTCGTGAATTTTCAAAAACTTGCTCCGTTTGTGGCAAAGGCCTGGTGAAACTAAATATCCTAGCTTTTTCCTTCAATATTTTGGCAGTTTTCTCGAAAACGCTGACACCTTTAGCTGTTAATACTTGGGGTTTTGGATATTCAATTCGGCGAGCTGTCGAGATTCGATTTCCGTTTGAATTTCTCTGATTGTTCTGTTCGCCTAAGAAGTACCTCGTGGTGCGTTTAAATTAACTATGACACCCTAGCAGCGAAAACTCTCTCTGTTATAGGCGAAAAGTGTCACGTCAGCTTGATTTGTTATGATTATTAAGCAAAAAGTATTTCGAAAAACAAAATATTTTAATTTAATTAATTAAAAATAATCCATTGTTCTATTTTAATTAGAATTTGCTTAGCTGACATATTATATTCAAAATACATTTTAAAGCTTGAATTTTTTTGATTAATAAGCAAAACATATTGAAAAAAACAAATATCGCAATTTATTTAAATTTTGCTTAGTTGACAAATTAAATTAAAATATTTTTTTATACTATTACTAAGCAAAAAGTATTTTAACAAAAGCGAAAACAAGTTTATTTAATCAAAAAGCGCTTACGTGACAAATTAAATTCGAAATATATTAAATATAATTTTTTTTTGATTAGCAAGCAAAAAGTATTTTAACAAAAACAATAATAATTTTATTTAGTCAAATATCGCTTACGTAACATTAATCAACTTCTGGGAAATTTCCTAGATCTTAAATTATTTGTAAAGTAAAAGGGACAAGTAGATCAAATTTTGTGCCAAAAAGGCCTAATATAATCGCACTAAAAGGGAACGGTTACCTTGTGAATTTTAAAAATTCGTAGAAAAAAAAATAATGGTCGTACGTAAATGCAATTTCAATCTATCAATTAGTTATGACCTACTGTAAGGAGGCATGCTAGTTGCCTAAATTCCGTTTTTTTTTTCTGGTGGAAAAAATTTCTAAAGGGAACGATCCAATTTAAATTTTTGGCACAATCCCATAATAAAGGGACGGTTTTTTTCCTCACCTTACGCAAAGGGGGAACACTTAGGAAGTTTTTCCGGAATGTTTGAACTTGTTCCAGGAACCCCCGGCCCCCTTAAACTTATGAAGGAGTAGCCCTAGGACCCACGACTGATTTATTTTAC
>JABUQX010128531.1:12500-14320 GCA_015478945.1 Trachelipus rathkii
ACAATTTTAGAGTAACCTAAACAAAATCATTATTAGAGTAGTGACGCCGTAGAGGAAACCCGGCCTCAATATAGGCTTTGAGCGATTTTTTGCAGCACTTTAAAAATTAACGCAAAAAAAATATTAAAGGTACCCTCCTACGGTTCACTCGGGGCACGAAATAACGTTACTCTCTACTTTTCGGGAGATGGTGCAAAATAAATTTTTTGTTCCTTAAGCGAGTTTTTTTCCCGAGAGAAACCAAAAAAAAAATAATTACGGAATCTAAGTCTTTAAAGAATTACTAATAATAAGTTATTCACATATTGGATATTTATTTTTTCTTCGTTCTTAATTTTTCTTAAATTCTTAATTATTTATCATGATCTATACTATATTTATTTATATTAATTTTTTTTATAGTTAAGTCTCCCTTAAATTCCATTTTCTACGATAAATAATTTTTAGGGGTAACTAAATTAAAAAAAATAATAAAAAATATTGCACGACGCCCATTTACCTCGGAAACGTCCTCGTCATATAGTGACGTTTCGTAAAAGCCCAAAATAAATGACTTTACGCGTTTAGAATCCATATTATACGCTTAGAACGTCGTTAAGCGTAATAATAGTTCCAATAGTGACGTTTCATCGGAACCGTTTATAACACAAAAGGTCTATACTCTCCAAAAAGTCGACCTCTGAAAAAATTGAAATTTTTTTTTTTGCACCTTCGACTTATAAACGGTAAAGAATAAACGTCGCTATAATAATAATTATTACGCTTATATCGATATTGTTGCTCCTGAAAATGTTGCAGTTTGATCGTTCGAGTCTAGTGCGTCAAACATCATTACATATTATAATGAGCGCCGTAGAGAGCCCAGCTCGTTGTTCCTCAGGAATCATCGATGGCTACAAAACGTCACTATGTATTTTGGGGAAAAAAACGAAAAGTTCATGGATAAAGTTATGATGAAAATTAGGAAAAATTAAGAACATAGAAAAAATAAACAATTAATGATATGTGGGATACTGTAGAAATATCATTCTTAATATAAACTCTCGGCATAAAGAAAATCTTAAAGGTCCCCATACACTTCGATCGAGATATTAAATACTTGCGCTTTACTTCTCGGGAGATGTTGAAATAAATTTTTGTTTCTTCTACTTTTCAGATGAGTGGGGTGCGCACCCTCCTTAAGCGAGTTGTTTTCCCGAGAGAAACCAAAAAAAAATATAATTACGGAATCTAAGTCTGTAAAGAATTGCTAATAATAAGTTATTCACATATATCTATTTATTTTCTTCGTTCTTAATTTTCTTAAATTCTTAATTATTTATCATAATCTATACTATATTTATTATATTAATTTTTTTTTTATAGTTTAGTCTCCTTAAATTCCATTTCTACGATAAAAAATTATTAGGAATTAACTAAGTCAAAAATATCCAAAAATAATGAACGACCTCGAACGATCAAACGCGTCGCCATAAAGTGACGTTTCGTAAAAGCCAAAAATAAAGACTCTAAGCGTTTAGAATCCATTTTTTACGCTTACGCTTTAAGCGTAATAATAGTTTCAATAGTGACGTTTCATCGGAGCCGTTTATAACTCAAAAGGTCTAAATCAAAATCGCTCTCCAAAAAGTCGACCTCTGAAAAAATTAAAATTTTTTTTCTTCAAATTTTAAGTTATACCTTCGACTTATAAACGGTACAGAATAAACGTCACTATAATAATAGTTAATACGCTTAGCGATAGTTCATCCCTGAAAATATTGCAGTTTGATCGTTCGAGGTCGTTTTTATGGTAATCGAGAAACGTCATTATATTATAG
>JABUQX010128532.1:0-10000 GCA_015478945.1 Trachelipus rathkii
CCTTCAACATATATATATAGCATATATATATATATATACTAATATACCTATTAGTGATGCTGTAACGCCCAACTGTATATATATATATATACTTATATATACTTATATAGGTCCTGCTGCTATATATATATATATATATATATATATAAGAACCTACGCTTCCATATTACTTTCAACACAGCAGTTTTTGGCTATTGGCATTAAAGATTCTTTATTGAGTCTTGGGTATTTGGATTGATTGAAAGTATAAATGGGAACCTGCACAAACGAAACATTGTTAGTCAAATAATAATATAATAATAATAATAATAATAATAATAATAATAATAATAATAATAATAATAATAATAATAATAATAATAATAATAATAATAATAATAATAATAATAATAATAATTACCTGGAAGCCCTGATATTTTTTAATCACTTTCTGGGTTTCATCATCGGTGTTAAACGAGTTCATAAGAACTAACGGAACTGAAGTGTCATAAGTCTTATTTAAGTGCTGTAGAGTAAAATATAAAAACGGTAAAATAAACGAGTCATATAACAAACAAACACGCATACACAGAAGCATTCAAAACTACCGCGTTTTATATATGATACATGGGACACATTTATGGAGTTTTAGTTCATATATATTGAATTGAACATCAGTTTAATTGTACCTTCGTTGGCTTTAAATATAGATATACGGAAAGAAGGATAATTGCATTATTTTTTACTTATTCAAGGTTAGTTAAGTTTTTTTTTTAATTACTAATGGTTATTATTGATAGGATTCAAATTTTAATTTAACTGTAAGGTTGGGAAGAGGCTCGAAACAATTCGAATTGTGACCTAATAGGTAAATGGTTCTGAGCTCGAATGGACACTACACAACTATTTCAAGTTTTTACCGACCCTGACGAGCAATAAAACCATCTAGCATCGTCCCTAACCTATTTTTCAATCATCTTATTACTTAAAATTTACCTCGATTTGTTGAACAGTAAGATCAAGGAATGTGAGATCCGATCTTACTGGTATGATACTTTTCGGGCCTTGACAACCCATAGACGTTCCTAAGCCACCATTCAGTTTTACTACAACCAATTTACTTAACAGATTCCTTTTCACAGTCTCGTCAGGTTTTGTGAGACCTTCATATCTTCGTACCTAAAAACAGAAATGGAATAAGGATATTAAATTTGTTTTTATTTTATTAAAAATAATAGAAATTTTACAAGATATTATTTCTTCAAAAACAACACCCAAGACTTGACTTACAACTCCATCAGGAAGCTTTTGAATCCTTTCCCACTCTATCCTAGATCCTGTTTCAGTGATGAACCTTCCGAAGAGGCGCTCAAACCCTTCTAATTCTTTCTCAATTTGTTCCTTAACCGAAGAATTTGCTGTGTGAAGTAATCGCTGAATTTCAGTCACATGTTGAAGTTGTGCATCTTTCTTTGTTAATTCTTTGAACTCCATTGACGGAGATCTATGGAGGCTAAATAAGATGCAATATATAGTATATATATATATATATATATATATACTCTCTTATATATATATATATATATATATATATACTTATATATATATATATATTCTATATATATATATACATATATATATATATTATATATTATATATTATATATATATATATATATATATATATATATATATCATATATATATATATATATGTATATATATATAACTTTCTATATATATATATATATAATATATTATAATATATCATATACCACTATACTAACTAATATATACTCTATGTATATATATATATATATACTCTCACTTGTATATATATATATATATATATATATGCTCATATATATACACTCATTTGCTCTATATAGCACGCCTTATAACATATGTATATATATATATACTTAACATATTATGCTATACATATGCTACTGCTGCCATATATATATGCATATATAATATAACTGCTGTATATATATATATATAACCTTATGCCATATATATACGTAAGAAGGATTTCATTTAGGAGGGTGGCAAGGTTTGGTGATATCATGCCGCGCGTATGCCGCCCTTAACATAACATATATATACATATATATATATAACTGCTGCCGCTGCTGCCTCTGCCTCTCTGTAACTCGTGAGTTGGTAGTCTCTTGTGACGGTGTTGAAAACGACGCCAGGAATCTGGATGATGATCTTCCACGAAAATGTGGATTTGCAGAAATTTACAGAATTTCGGAATATTCAGAGAATTTCTTTATTTTCGTGTAACGCTGTGGTGTAAACAAATATGTATGTATATATTAGCAGACATTCATAAACAAATGGAAACACATAATATTTAATTAAAGCAAACAATTAATTTAATATAAAAAAAACATCATAGGTTGAATAAAAAACATCATCATGGGTTGAAAAAAAAGATAAGACGTTTGAGGCAAACAAAGACACTTAAAATTTATTAAGGCTTTGACGAATGTACACAGAGAAACTAATCTGTCAGTATTTCAAATTTAAAGTTTTCTGATTTTCTACCTTTTTGGCTTAGGTTCTTTTGCCAATCTAAGACTAAAATCATCTGTTCAGTTTATTTATCAACTAATTCTGCAAGTTATCCTTTAAGAATTGAAACTCGAAAATAGCAAAAATTTTCTTTTCTCTTTTCTTTGAAATTATCATTTTGTTCATTACCGCCATGGCTTGACACATCAATGCTGCTACGTGGTCGGACTTGAGGTCGTAATTCTTTGATATCCCTTGGAATGAATGATTACTGCTCGGACTCGGAGTACTCAGAAATCAAGACCGAGATAATCTTCTCTGGCATTGAGGCATACACTCCATTTTCTTTACACGACCCGTTTGCTGATATATATATATATATATATATATATATATATATATATATATATCATAGATAAATAACACCTTATAGATATATATATATATATATATATATATATATATATATATATATATATATATATATATATATATATATATATATATATATATATATATATATATTTACATATATATATAACACCATATATATATATATATATATATATATATATAGGGTCTCATGCTATTCGTCGCAGGGACGCTGACTTCAGGAAATACCGTAGTCTTTAAACTGCAGAAAATCATGCTTCTTACATTTCAACCAGTAATCATACCAAATTTATTCTTCAGGATACAAAAAATTTATTTCTTAATACAATAATCTTTCTGATTCTTCTTCCTCGCGATCTTTCAAGTATTTTAAATAAAAAAAAATGAAAACTTTACCAATGCTTCTTCCTCTTCCCCTTTCCCTCTCGTTTCTCCCACTACTGTATTATATTTTGCTGTAGCTGAACTTTCCTCTCAAACACTTGCCTCGAATTCCAATTTCAGCGATTAAAGAGCTACATTTCCATCTTTACCTCTCTCCACCTCAATTATAAGTAACATTATAATTTCTTTTAAAAATGTTATTTTTCCTTCTTAAAACTAAGAAGGCGTAAATGGTTCTCAAAACTTGTGCTTCCTAGCTTGAATTTTGAACTGGAAAAGTATTTCCTTAGATGACCTACCAACTTCAATCATTCCTTCCTGCTGAAAACATACACTCATTCAACCTCTGCCGAAAAGGGGGGAGGGACTCCTCTCAACCCTCCCTCCAACTGTCGTTCTGTAGCTATAACTTCTGTTCTATTTAGAGTTTTCGAATCGATCTTTGAACAGGATGATTTGGAAACATCTTAAATCTTTTAATCTTAACTCCTATACTCCGTAAGGAGTTCTCCATTAGAGATCTCCTTCCTCTTCTCTTTGACTGTTGGTACTCTTCTCTTCCGTATTTCGATGAATACTATATCACTAGACATACAGAAAGCTTTCTATTTCGTCAATCCTTCTCTCTGATGTCCTTACCGTACATTCTATCGCTGATTTTGTAGACGACCACCTGTCATCCTTTAAATTTATTTAACAGTGGTGTTCCTCAGGATTCTGTTTTATTCTCCTCATTTTTTATCATTAATGACCTTTCTGTCACTTCTTCGCCTATCCATTCTAGAGTCGGTCAATTTGAAGAACGCAACACTCAACCAAAAATAGGTAATGCCAGGAGAATGATCTTGAAGCACCCAACTTCTGATGTTTGTCCTATCTTTAATTGGGATAGAAAAACACATTTTTTATTTGAATGTTTCAAAAATTTAGTTCCTTCATCTATCTTCTCCACATAATTATCTTTCACACAACTATCTTTGATCTGCTTCAATAACACACAATTCAAACCTCCTTCTGTCTGTAATATTCTTACTATTTCCTCTTCTCTTGTTCTTCCTTAGGAAGATCATCATTATTCTCTTTACCAGCTTGTGAACTAAGAGGTTCGATGTTCTGAGGCGCCCATAAAACTTTTCCATACCATCACAGTAACTTATTCTGCACAGGGGCGCTATTCGCCCTTGCATGGAGTATGCATCGCAAATCTAGAGTGATTCCACTCACGTAGCCCTTCTGGAGAGGGCGGAATCTAGGTATTGTCGACTTATCAACTCTCCCACTCTCATTGAAACATTCTAATATCTTTTTAGCTGCTGAACTGTTGCTTCAGTCTCCTCATATTATCGCTATTAAAATGGACACTGCTCTTCTGAACTCTATTCGCATTCTTCCTCTTTTATGGAGAGCTCGCGAGACTCCTCTTTTCAACTCTTCTTTTCACACATTTATCATCTTACTGTCAATTCTCAGATTCAAGACTTAACCACTATGTTCACTATGTTCAATATGTTCACTATGTTCACGCGCTCAACCGGCAAAGTTTGGGATATTCTTCCATCTACCTTCACCTATTCTACTTTTAAATGTCGTGCATCAGGTCATGTCGGCCCTTAATTCGGAATAGGGAATAGGAAATTGTTGTTACTCAACTCAGGGGGGCTATAACCAGGCCTTTGACCTTTGTCTACCAGAGGATAATATATATATATATATATATATATATATATATATATATATATATATATATATATATATATACTTATATATGCTGCTGCTCTGCTATAGAAGGAGAACGATGCCAATACCAAGATGGATTTCTTGTGGATTTTCTGGTCATTTGCCACATCTTCTCCATACTGGCAACAAAAATTAAATCAAATTACAAAGTTCAAATGAACAAAACTAAGATACAACGAGATGACATTATTAATAAAATAAAGAACACAAAGCACAACATTAACTGGTGAAAATGTAATTAAAATGAAAATAGAGACAAAAACAAAAATAAAAAACAAAAATGAAATTATAAATTACATACTTAAATGGAATGAAGGGTGAGGATAAAAGCAAATAGAAATTAATATATATATATATATATATATATATATATATATATATATATATATATATATATATATATATATATACATATATATATATATATATACTTTTATATATATATTTATATATATATATATACCCCATTGCTTTATTCTCACCTTCATTCTTTAAACATCTCTATTCATTTTATTCTCATTTTGTGTTATTTGTGTTTGTGTTGTTATTTATGATCTGTACATCTCATCTCATTGCTCTTAGTTTTGTCATTCATTCAACATTATGTGATCATTAAATTACAAGTAGCTCAGTTTTACTTCGAAAACGTCATCAATTAAGCATGGCATTGATATGGTTGATAATATTTATTCTTAAGATAAGGTTCCCTAGACAAACCAATACCTATTGTTTAGCACTATATATATATATATATATATATACCATACCACCTCTATATACCATATATATACTCCCACTTATATATATATATATTCCCTCTCTCTCTCTCTATGTATATATATATAATTTTGTGTGTGCCTGTGTGAGTATTCGTAAAAATAAATAAAAATAACTATAATAACAATTAAAACTGAAATATCATCAGTGATAACTGATTTGTCTATTGAATACTACCTCTCGTCTTTCACCTCTGGACACCTTCTCGTTAAGTACTTGATACCGTACATTCATCGTCTGGCGAAGTGTTAAAAGTGAGAAACAAAGTTAATCTATACTTTTCTTAGGCAGAAAACCCGATGTGTAAGTAATGGAAAATACAATAGATGCTCACTTAAATGATGCAGTATTTAAAAACAAAATAAAAAAAACACTATATTATAAACCAAACTTTAACGTCAACAACACATAGTACAAATAACTATTTTATCTATTATTACAAAATGTGAAAGAGATTTTTACGTAACACTCGAGATACTGTAATCACAGCTCTGCAGACAAAATGATGCCAAGGTAAAAGAGCCTACGTGGAAACACAGGAACAAACGTACATCAGGTATGCAATAAACAAACGTACATCATATATGAATTGTTGAGGTTTACAAAACACCTGTACACCTGATTTTAAATTTTCTCTCCAACTATCTGTTGGGAAGAGCCAGTAAAATAGGTTTTAAATAAATAAAACAAAATTACTGAAAATAATGAGGAGAAATGGGAAGAAGAGAAACTTGAAATTAGAAATAAAACAAAACATTTTTCTAGAAGCTTATACGCGTAGTTATGATCTTTTATCAGATAACATTAACTAATATAATTTTATCTATAAGTAATTATACACACACAAGCATTCACACATCAATACACACACAGAGTATATTTTCTCATTATTTTGCGTACTTTTTCTGTGAAAACTTTGTGAAGCAGAGTTCCACTACACTTTGGACATTGTGTATCATTTAAATTTCAATACCGGCAATTGACGTATACAATAAAAAAAAAAAAAAAAAAAAAGAAAGTAAAAAAATAAAAAAAATAGATTTTGCAAAAAGAAGTTAAGACGAGTAATAAATGAAATTAGCAAATAACATTTCCTGTAAAGGTATAATGAGCAATATTGTTTATAAAACAGAGAAGTAGTGGTTATAAGTTCAGAAGCGAGAAGTAAATAAGTATAAATCATTATACTAATAGCATAAAGAAGAAATTAATTATAAAATTTAAGAAAAAATGTAAAATTTTAACAGCATATAGAGCAGTGGTTCTCAACCTTTTCCAAACCAACGCCCCCTTCGAGATTATCGGCTTAATCCACCGCCCCCCACTTCAGAATTTTATATTTTAAAAAGTGGTTATATATATATATATATATATATATATATATATATATATATATATATATATATATATATATATATATATATATATATATATATATATATATTATTATTATTATTATATATATATATATATATATATATATATATATACCACTACCTGCCATATATAATTATTTTATTTTATATTATTATTATTATTATTATTACATTAATATTATTATTATATATTAAAATAGTATTATTATTATTGTATTATTATTATTATTTATTATTATTATTATTAAAAAAAGTACTTACCATATTCCTTGAAAAATTTATTTTACGATTAAAACATCATTTTTGACACTAGTGGCTGCCTTGAGCCTGGTGACTTGCACATAACCGATTGATGTCAGGAGAGATTGTACTTAGGCATAATCTTAAATCACCTCTCTGAGTAATATCCAATTTGTTTCTGGCTTTGTTTTTCAATTGTGTGACAACACTGAAGCCTTTTTCGACGAGATACGTTGAAGGAAAAGCCAAACAATACTGTTGCTACATGGGGATGGAACTCTTTTTCGCCATCACTTTATCAAGCTCATTAAATAAACACGACATCACTGTCATGCCAGAAGGTCTATTGAGGGCTCCTGCATGAACTAATGAATAATATTACTTCACAGATATCTGTTGAGAAAAACAAGTTCGAATACCATTTGGAATTGACGCAATAATATCTGAAATCTGGTTCCATGTTCTGTATTTATTTGAGTGCAGGCGAGAAGAACAACTTCCAAGAGTCATTACCACCTCCGGATTGGTGGAACACTCGTAAATCGTAAGGTGAAGCTGAAGCGGTATTTGACATGGTTTTCGGCATCGGTTTTTACGATGGTATTTCCGAACGGATCGGATTCTGCACTGCCAGCGATGAGATCCTTATGTTGTTGGTATTCATCATTGCCTTGCTTTCATGTTATTTATTTACGTTTAATTTGTCCAGCTATCAGAAGGTAGCAACATCAGTTCGTCTTTGCAATGAATTGGCAGAACTGTAGTCAAGCTCTTGTCAGAGGAAATTCAACCAGCTGTTTTCTCAAGAAAGGAGAAGGGGTTTATCGAATAATTGTAAGCAACTTCCTTTGAACCACTAACCTCCAGTATTGTAGCAATAATCTTAGTTAATGCTTCGTCTTTCTTTACTGGCTGACGAAATAAACAGTCATTCAAAAGTGGCATTTGATTTTATTGACAGCACTAATGACACAATTAAGAGACTCGTATAATCTTGCGCTTAAATTTTTAGTAACTAAATGTTGACGATGAATAACACAGTGAACAGTCATAACCCCTGGAACAGCTTGCTTTAAATGTGCACTAAAACCGCGATATCTACCTGTCATAGCTGCGGCACCGTCAGTAGCACAGGCAAGAATATTAGATAATGGAATGTCTTTTTCGTTAAAATAACTTAAAAGTACATGGAATATAGAGGAACCTTTAGTGTCAGTGGTAAGACTTTTAGCGAACAGCATTTCTTCATTCATCTCGCCAGTTTCATTTATGAAACGAACATATGCTAATAATAAAGCTACATTATCACTGAGGGTTGACTCGTCGATCTGTAATGCAAACTGTGTTTTTCTAATTATCTTACAAAGTTGATCTTCAACATCAGAGGCCATCTCATCGATCCTTCTCGAAACTGAACTATTGCTCAAAGGTAGCGTCTTAATTACCAGGCTTGCATATTGGAAATCATCAGAGTATCAAGTATTACCTTAACAGCTGGTAAAAGTAGTGTTTCTCCAATATTATGAGGCTTGCCACACTTAGCAATCAACAAAGACACTTTGTAAGAAGCAAGAAGTCCTTTATCAATATTGACTGAACTTTTTTCGAACATAGAACTTACTGTAGGTCTCCCTTCATACTTCCTCTTTATGTCTTTGAAGAAATCAATAGACTGAGTTGACTTATCTTGGTGAATTTTTGACAGATGTTCTTGTAATCGAGAAGGCTTCATAGCTTCGTTAGACAGAGTCTTCTCACATAAAAGGCACATTGGCAATTTTTCATTTGATGGAAATGGAATGAATCCATATTTCAAATATTCTGACGAATATTGCCTACACTTCTTTTTTGCTTGAGACATAGTGTAATAATCACACGTTCACACGAAAACCACATCCATCACACGGGAAAGGTTTCCTATCACTAACAAGTTTAAGGCATGATTTTAAAAAGAAGCCAAATTTGCGAAAAGTAATACGGTCTGGCATCTCCCCAACAACCCAGTTAGCGGGGTATCTATATCATCTGGACGCTTCTTTAAGCGCTTCCACATTCGAAGTATATATATATATATATTTTTTAAAAATATTTTTAGCATATTTAAATATATACCCACTGTGCTAGCCATATATATATATATATATATAATATATATATACATATATATATATGTATATATATTGATTTCTCATGTGTAAAAAAAAATAATCAACTTTCTTGCTGTAAGTTGCCAATATGTACTTTTAGTCATTTATGTATTTTCACTCGGAAACGCTTTGTAATCCATAACTAACATATATATACACTTATATATATATATATATATATATATATATATATATGCTATATATATATATATATATATATATACTATATATTTCTATATATATATATATATATATATATATATAGGTCAGCTTTTCGATTATCCGTCATATGTATCTTAAAAACTATTAATGCTACAGTAAAAAGCAAGACTTGGCTTGAGAGCTGGTCCAAAAGTTTGCCCTGGAAATGTAAAAAAAAAAAAAAAAAAATATATATATATATATATATATATATATATATATATAGTATATATATATATATATAC
>JABUQX010128532.1:17500-20807 GCA_015478945.1 Trachelipus rathkii
TGCGGAACATTTCGAAGCATTTACACTTTAAGACGTGTTTTTGAGACATGAAATTTTTATTTAAAAATCATTTTTCAAAATTGAATTTTTAATTATTTTAATTATTTTTATTTGAATTACTTTTATTATTTACGTATTTTAATTATTTACCTATTGTAATTATTTTCTGTTATAAGGTCTTTCGTATTGAGAATCGCCACGTGAAACGAAATCTTTGAATTCGAACCGTAAAAGCACGTGGAAGACCATGCTATCATTGTTTATTCCTTTTTATTTGAATTATTTGAATTATTTACTTATTTTTATTATTTTTAATTATTTTAATTATTTGCGTAACGTAATTATTTTCATTATTTTTATTTTTATTTTTGGTATTAGGTTTCGTCCAGCGAACTAACACGTGGCTTTTTACGATCCAAACATGCCCATCTACAAACAGTGGGTTCTTTCAGACAATTTTTCCCCGGGGGGGGCTTTACAGAGGTTCGGGGGGGCACATGAGTATAACATAATTTATATAAAAATAAAGGATAATGATATTCTTGTCTCTTGTCAGCTAATCTTAGTCTTATTAGATACTGTCTTACTGAAATAGTAAATATCCGAAATATAACCAAATCTTTACTTGCAAAAATATAGCAATCTATTTGTGAAATTTATTGGGAAGTTAGATAAATAAAATAACATAAGGGTACGAAAGCATTATTATGAGAGAATATTATAATTAAAATATATATATGAGTAATATGACCTTTTCAAATAAGGAAATAGATCTTTGGTAAAAATAAATTATATATATATATATATATATATATATATATATTTCGTAGGACATATATACTATATATATATTATATACTATATATATAATATATATATTATATATATATATATAGTTTTTAAATAAGTAAATAGATCTTTGGTAAAAATAATATATATATATATATATATATAACACTTTCGTAGGCCGTATCCCCGACGTTAGTACTTAGTAAGTTAGGGGTATTAAAGAAGTAAGTTTAAAGGAATCGTATACGACGAGTTTTCTTCGTCGCATACAAGTCTTCTGTTTTTTTTTAGAAAATCCTCAGTTGGATTCTCAGACCCCTCGATGCTTATCATCATACAATGCATTAAGGTTTCTGGCAGCATTCTATTTCTTGTCTTACTTAGTATTCGGTTCATAGTACTGAACTATCTTTAACCGAGGCTATCGTTACGGAATGACAAAGATTTCAACAGAGCTTTTGTAACTCCGCTAATATCCCACGTCCGCTTTCCCAATATTTCGACATGGGCTTTCATTTGCTTTAATATTTCGCTTTCGAGATTGGAATTGATATAAAATGAAAGGATTTCAGGTCCAGTTCTAGTAACCCTTTCCGCAATTAAACATTCGGAAATCTGTCACAAAATTTTTTAACTTATATATCCGGTAAATTTGTAATGACTGAAACATCTCAAAGCGACTAGCAAATATCATTATATCAATTGATTTTGTCGTTTGAACCTTTCTTCAATTTCTTCGATTACACTTCTTGCAGGTATTTTCACATCCCTTTAATATTGCATTTTTTGGTTATCTTCATTCAGCAATCAGGCGCACTTTCAGATGCAAACTCCTCCATTATTTCACACCGAATGTTTTTTTGTAAGTCACTATTGACGTCTCCACACTGATTTGCAATATTTTTGCAGGTGCAATTTTGTTCAAGTAATTAGGGGGATGACTTTGGTCATACTAGAGTCTTCTTTTGCCAAAGCATTGCTAGGATAAGAGAGAGTGCAACTAAGGAGTTCAATTCATTACATAACAAGGTGACAAGGAACTTTCATTTCTGATTCAGCAAGATGGCCCCCTGCAAGTAATGCAGGGTATGAACCTTCTTTGTGGATATGCTTCACAAGCCATCAAAATTGACTTTAATCTCCTGAAGACAGCATTCACTATCTTATATAATGAGATAATCATCTCACTTCAATGCATTCTGGAATCTTGAGGAATTGGATCATTGATTAATGATTGAATATCATGCAAAATATTTTCTTTTTTTTGGCGACTTGCTAAACAGTTTGTAAATGTCTTTCAAAATATAAAAAAAAAACTTTTGACCTTCTGATTTTTATTCCTGCAGGAGGCTGCTGCCAGGGACAATATATGTGTTTTACAGTGTATATAGAGAACTTCTTTGTTTGTCTCTTCTGAAAGCCTTTTTTTACACCTCCAACTTTTCCAGCTATATTAGAAGCACCATCAAATTCAAAAGTAATAATGTTGTCATAATTTAAATCAAGATCAGTCAGCTCCTTGTGAATAGCATTTGCAATACTTTCTGCTTTTCCATTGGGTATTTTAACAATTGACAAGAACGTTTCTACGGGATTTTTATCCTCCACTACTCTAAACATGTTTTTCAATGTTTTTTTTCAATTTATCCTTCAAACTTCGCCCATAACATAACAGAAGTTACCGCAGTGTCTTGCTGCTTGTAATTTCGACCTATACTGATCTTTTACACCGTGTTGTAAGGGCATAGAACCAATTTGGGCTATTTTCCGGGTCCATTTTCCAACCCCCCACCTAAAAATGGACATAAAATTCGGATTTCAGTCCGATTTTAACTTATGACACCAAAAATGTAGCTATTTTTCGCCTCTAAAAACGTTGATTTTCCGGTGGGTTTTCTGTGTCTGTAGTCATTCATTCAGAATTTTCAATTTTTCAAATTTCATGTTTTTGACATTCTTCGTATCAACTTTCCCAGAATTTTTTTCCGAAATCGACTTCAACACTTAAAAATTGGCAATAGATAGGTCCATTATTAAATAGTACCGAAGGTACTTTTTCGATTTTTTTGAGTTTTTGTGCTCAGCGTTGTCCATTTACAAACCCCACTTTTTTTTAGATTTTGAAATATAAATTGCGATAATTTTTTTTCCTAATTCGGGCGAAGTGGATGAAATTTTCAGAGCTTAATTTAGTCAGAGGAGATGCACATTTTTTACTTAAATTATTTCTTTGTAATATGCATTAGTTTTTGATTTGTTTTCTTTGGAACAAATTTAAAAAAAAAAATCATTTTTTCGAAAATTTTTAAAAAAATTTCTTTGAGTAATACAACAAAAATTATCTAAGTAAAAAAGATGCATCTATCCCGATTACATATATGCCCGGAAAATTTCATCCACTTCGCCCGAACAGAAAAAAAATTATCGGCAATTTTTTTTTTTTTTTACACTTTGACGATTTACCATAATGAGGATCCGTCTCGGTCCCGTGATGCTCTAGGTGGTTTTCTTGATTGCG
>JABUQX010128533.1:0-5000 GCA_015478945.1 Trachelipus rathkii
CATATAGATATGATGTTATTGATGGATTGAGGAAAATGGTGTATGATAAGTGTTTAGTGTCGTAGAGTGGTAAGAAATAATAATACGAAGAGAGGTGATGGATGTATTTTTTTAGGGTAATTTGATTTACTCGCGTAACTTAAACAAAGATATGAAAGGAAGCGTTGAAACGAGTGTGTGACGTGAAGGGAAGGATGAGTTGAATTATCTGATTACAGTGACATGAGTGTACATAGAGATCATTATGTGAGGATTTTATTAGTTTGTTAGTGTGAGTACTAGAAATTAGTGTTGAATTATAAGTTTGAATAGTAGTCTAAAGTAGTATGTGTTGAGTGATTTTAACTCTGAGGTAGAAAATCAGACTGTATATTTTTTTGAACTTGAATATAAATTGAATGAGTTTAATGAGTTTGTAGATAAATTAACTAATGAAGAACAATTAAAGAAAGAAGAGAAGCCTAATGCAATGGATAGCTTTTTGGAGGCTTTGAATAACTCTGATTATATTATGATATGTTTATATTATAATAATTTTATTGCAGACAGAACTTCCATGTTTTCTGTTCTGTTCTCTGCCTGCTTGACAACATAAATTCTAGACTAGTCTCATAAAACGTCGTTGAACTCGTCCCACAATTGGGGTATGTTCTCTATTAATCATTAATGTCAATTTGTTTAATTAAGTTTATTTATGATATTCAACCAAAAATAATATAAATAATACATTTGTAATGATGGTGAAGATAGATAAAACCTTACAAAAACACTATCTAATTTATCATGACCACATATATAATAAGCATTTTGTAAATGTATCAATTCCTTTTTCTGTATTATTAGTCACAATTATTTCTATTAACATTTTAAGATTTTTATTTCTCACTAATGAATAATATATTTATATGTTATACATACTTAATATATATAATTTTGGAGAGAGTGAGAGAATATTAAATTAAAAACTTAAAGTTGAGGAAATTTCAAAAACGAACTAATGCTTACCATATTATTAATTAGAGGTTCCCTAAATTAAATATTTATAATAATCCTATTAAATCCTTTATAATAAATCATTTCGCCTAATCTCTTATGAGCATTAGCTTGTTTTAAAAATGAATTTAGTTCATAAAGTAAATTAATTCCCTATCATAATAGATTATCTGGAAACCTATGTCATTGATAATTGATAGAAAGTAAAAAGAATCGTTTTTTGTTGAAGTAAGATTACATTGTTTTTTAAAGATGAGAAAATTGAACTAACCTTCAATTTTGAAACTATCAGAGATTTTTACATATAGGATTCAGATCTATAGTAGACTCTATTGAAAGCTGTAAGGCGCCAATCTTCCATTGTGTGAGATCATATTTTGCTTGTCCTGCAACCCATTAAAGAACTTTAATTTAAGAGATCTACTGACGGTATGGCTGAGCATTACCATCTTTGAAATCATAAGAATTCTTTCTTTCTCTCCACACCACAGGATATCTTTGGACAGGCGTTAAGATGCGGTATATGTCTGCTGCAATTTCTTGGTTCACACCGGAACCGAAGCGTGTAAGTTAGAGAGAAGCATATAAAGAAAGCCCGCAATTACCGGCTCTTATACTTATTAAGTACGGAGACATCGTCGCAGCAGAAAAATCGCCCAGACGGAATAAAAGGGGACCATGCGACTGACCACGCTAGGAATATACCTTGGAAAACATACCCCTCTAGCAAAACGAGCCATTCCACTTCCTGTATGCTTTCCGCTGACTTCGGACAACCATACACATTTCCTCTCAAAACTTTACTGCTCAATCCACTTTTTTTCAACGGTCGATTCCCAAGCAGACTCACCACTATAACATCCGTTTAACCAACGACTCTCACCTTCCTTTCACATGAACAAACATCATAAAAAATTTATTCTCTCATTTATTCCCTTTTCACAATAATACACGTTCTGTAGTCCCATTTTAAATCAACTTCTCACACCTACCACGCCCCTAAGGATTGTCCATCGAAACACATTGAACTTAGTTTATACTCTTATTTCAGACCATAGTATCACTACTATACATTACCACGGTAAAATCTTACACATGTAAGACGTCATATCAATAATAGTCCTTTTCTCATTAATTGAAACATCCTGCCACATTCACACACACTTTCTACTAAACTGCATCATCCGTTCCTTATGATTTTAACATTATATCTAAAATATTAAACCAGATTTGTTTCCGTGTTCATCATCCAACATAACTTCAGATATATATAAAAAATATATATAATATATATATATATAGTATATATATATTATATATATATATTATAGTATATATATATATATATATAATAATATATAATATATATATTATTATATATATAGCTTATTATATATATATATAATATATATATAATACTATTTATAAAGATATATAAGGATCTTTCCCAAAGATTGGGTAAGTAAGCGTGCGTTACATGCATCGAAAAGAAAAGCAGTAGGAGAATAGACAAAAGTCGAAAAGAAAGCCCAGCTTAACCGCCCCATCTGTAAGCATTAATTTATAAACAACTCGTCGCAACAGAAATATGCGCACCTAGAGTTCCGGGACGCGATCGGATCTCACTATGGTAAATCGTCAAGTGTCGGGTTCATCCCCTGGCCCAGCTGGGCCACAACCATACCACCATTACAACACCGCATTCTATCCTATTTCCCCCATGCAACCTTTTTTCCTTTTCGCCCCCCCTCTGCCCCAAAATCCCAACAATTTTATTTCCTTCCCCCTGAAAAAAACAAATATCCCCCCCTTTCTTAAACCTTGACCTAAAATTCCCCAAACACCTTTTTTTCCTCGGTCTATCAGCGGTCGTTCCAACACACTCACACTATAACATCCGTGCTTACCCAACCGTCTATCATTCATGTTTCCACATGACCAAACCATCTCAACATACTTCATTTATTCTCTCGTTTACCCACTTTCTTCACACCTAGCACGCCCCTAGATTGCCATCTGAACACAAGTTGAAACTTTAGATTTATACTTTTATTCCAGACCATAGTCTCTTACTATACACATAACAGGGTAACAACATACCCTCATGCAAGAACCTAGCGCACTCCAGACTTAGCTCTTTTACATTCACCGATTTAATATATAGTATACTTATATATATATATTATATCTAGACATATATATATATATATATATATATATAATTTATATATATATATATATATATATACATATAGCTATATATATCTTATATATATTATATATATATTATATTATACTAAATATATACATATATATTATAAATTATATATATATAGATTTTATATATATATATATATATATTTAAAGCCCAATGTTGAAAAACAATATTTTCAAATAATTTTTTTAATTTAAAAACCAAGGTGTTATTGGATTTAAAAGACAAGCAAACCAACATACCCGCAACATGAAACCACGTTCAGTGAAAAAGACGACGCTTAACTTACAGCGAGGGAGATTAATAAAAATTAAAAAGCTGGTTAAAAGAGTTTCACATGTAAGTGTTGATGCAAAAGAGGTAAAATTTCTAACGAGGGGTTTTCCGAGAATATTGCAGAAGGATGTTTACTTTTAATTGAGTTTTGTATTGATTAGTAGTTAAGATGCGGACTAGCCTACATTAGAGAGGATCGAAATTAAAATAAGATTGGTCACTCATCCTGAGCACTCCTATTAACGACAGAGGTTATTTCTCTCATAATCTATTAGGGAACTGAAATAGCAAGAGGAATCATACTAGATAGAGCTTATTAGAAAACAGGAAGCAAAGAATTATGCTTTATCATAAAAACGTTAGATTTCAAACGACGTACAGAATAGTGACGCAAGATTTCGAATAGTATTTATTTTAGTAAGAATAAGATTTTTAGTAGTAAGCATTGTGAACAAAACGGGTAGCCAAACTTTCTTTGGTGTAATGAATCTGTCGATTAATTTCTCTATGAAAGTTTTGCTGAAAATAAAATCAAATCGTAAATAGAAGAAAGGGAAGCATTTACAGTTCCGCTACCTGCCTTTGCCGATTAATAGAAGAACAAACGAGACAATATCATTGCATCTTTTGCATAACAACAGAATTATATGGTAAATTTCTGGTATTTGCATGCAACTCTATCATTACACACACTAGTTCGGGCTGAAAAGTAACGCTTATTTTGCTGTAAAATCTATTACACTGCAGAGATAGGTAATGAAACAAAGACTGAGAAAATGTCAAGGTTTATTCATGAGCATGGTACATTTTTTTTTTTTTACCAGTAATCTCGAACGTCAATACATTTCTGCAAACGTTTAACCCACTTCTAAACTGGTTGAAAAAAAAGTCTTGAACCGTTTACCGAATACCAGTCCTAACATCCGCTTCTTTACCTTATCATCTGGGACACACAACTAACCTCGCTTGAGACTCTCTCACAACTTTGAAAATTAGTTAATAATTACTGGGGACAGATAGGATGTAGGTGGTTGATTTTTGACCTAGAAGTTATAGCATTTGGGCACTGCAATGTGGTCGGCATTGTCCATGATTGCAGGAGGAGAACGGTACGGTGTTGGATCTTCATTCGACGCATAGGCTTCTGAATTCTGGAGAGTTTACAATCACTTTTTTAAGCTCTATTCTGATGTTTCTGTCTTTCATCATGGGGTAACGCTTTCATAACTAATCCATCCTTTTCCATTCTTCACGTAACTCTCTTTCCCACTTCTCCCCTGCGTTAAAATACATGCCTTCGAGATAATTGAGGTTTTACCGCCTTCACGTCTCCTTTCGCACCCATCATATCTATCCCCCTCCTTTCCTCGTTACTGTTAATATCTCTGTCTCTGTATGTTCATTCTAGCTCATCCCTGCCTTCCTCCATCTCTCCGCAAACAACTCCAGCACCTCTCGAATCGTCTCCTCTCTCGCTCCAACAGTGCCAGAATCGTCCGCAATATGCCATATGTCC
>JABUQX010128533.1:10000-12500 GCA_015478945.1 Trachelipus rathkii
ATATATAATATATATATATATATAATATATAATATATATATATATATATATATATAATATATTATATACTCCACTATATATATATATATACCCATTAGCTGTCGAAATGGGATATCTATAAATTATATATTATTTTATACTTTAAGAAGTTTAAATATTAACAAATATATATATATATAATATATATATAATATATATATATATTATATATATATTTATATACCTGTGCTCTATATATGTATTTTTATATATATAATTATATATATTATATTATTATATATATTTATATATATATATATTTTTATATTTTATACTATATATTAATATATAGTATATATTATTACTATTATATATATATATACCATATATTATATATATAGTAATATATATATATAATTATATAATATGATGTATATAATATTATATAAGTAGTATATTATTATTTATTTATATATATATTGTACATATATATATATATTATATTATATTATTTATTTTATATATATATATATATACTTATATATATTATAAATATACTATATATTATACATTATATATATATTAGTCATAATATATAATAAATATAATAATCGTTTTTGTACTGATTTTTTTTACCTATGGATGTCAATCACCTATTGTAACAAGTTAAGATTACAATATAGTCCTGATCGAACATCAACAACCAAATTATTGGCGCAAAATTTATATACCATACCACTTCTTATATATTTACCAACCAAATACGTGTAAGTAAATTAAACCTCAAAGAAAGTGCAACCCTAGTCGCAAAAGAAGTTCTCATTTTTTGGGGAGAAGGCTCGCATTCCCACAAAATGGGTAGATCACTGCGCTGGTAAAGTTATATCACTATGAATAATGGACAGATTTACAAAAGAGGTTAAAAAGAGTATCTCTTGTGGAAACCCATAAACGTGCAACATTTGAAGACACATTTGATAATTTATTTGATGTTGCTCCTGAAAATGTGTTGAATATCTTTAAGAATAAAGAGGATATTCAATTTTTATTATTGCAACGCAAGAAAGGACGACCAAGTCCCATGGTTCACATTGATCTAAAACATACATCACGTGACGAGAATAAAAGGAAACGAATAGAACAGGAGGCGGAGAGACGTAAGAGGATCTACGAAGAAATGGAACGAAACGTCACTGTACAGCTATCACCAATATCAAGCAGCGATAGTGGGGATGAGAAATCAGAACCAGACACAAGAGATACACAGAGAGAAAGTGAACCAAGTACTTCAATGAGAAGAGGTACATTAGATTTTTTCACACCCCGTCTATCTGAAGCATTAGACAGATGTAAAATTAGCGATCGGAACGCGGTTCACTTGTTAATGGCCGCAGCAGAAGCTTTCAAGTATGATACTAGAAGCTTAATTATTATTAATCGCACATCATTTCAACATCGACGGAAGGAATGCAGGAAGCAAAGGCAAGCGGAAATTAAAGGCCAATTTAATCTAGCGGGGTGCAATGCGTTGGTCTTACACTGGGATAGCAAGCTTCTTCCGGCTTTATGTGGTGCGGAGAAAATTAATAGACTACCAATAATAGTTACGTTTCAGGGCAAAGAACAATTATTTGGTATACCTGAAATTCCTGCAGCTACAGGAGAAGATCAAGCTATAGCCGTTTTTCGAGCAGTGCAAAATCGGAGCATAAAAGAAAATATACAAGCATAGCGTTTCGATACAACCGCAAGCAACACTGAAACTAATGGCGCCTGAACAAACAAACATTGAAAAAATGTTTGAAAGTGATTTACTCTATCTTCTGTGTAGACATCACATCTTCGAGATAGTCTTAAAAAGTATTTTTGATACAGTAATGGGAGTAACATTGGACCAGATGTAATTTAAAAGATTTAAAGAAAGTTTGTTGATCTTAGATAGTACAAAATGCCGTAGTGGGGTAGACGTTGTCACCGAGGATGTCCGTGGTAATATGATGGAATTTCTTGAAGATCAGTTACGCCTGAAACAGCACCGAGATGATTATCGGGAATTATTAGAATTAGCCGTGATCTTCCTTGGCGGCAGCCCACGACGGAGCCTCATTTCGCATTCCTGGCAGTGTGAGCCCATGTTCGGTGAGTGACAAGAGCTATTTTACGCTTCAAAATATATTATTTTTCTAGGCATTCATTCGCATGACCACACGCAAGAAAGATTCAATCAAAAGAATATGTATCTTTCTTATCAGACTTTATTTACGATCTTGGTTTTTGGCACCATTGGCCGTTAAAGCTCCATATCTCGATTTCAATTTTCTGCTTAATCGAGTATAAAGAATTTGATGCAGATATTAGTAATGCTGCCGTGAAGAAATTTGCAAACCATTTATGGTACCTGGCACCGGAAACTGCGGCATTCGCAATTTTTGATGATGATGTTCCACTAGACATTAAACAAAAAATGGCTACTAAAATAAAGACAATAGACGACAACGATTATGACAACCGAATTAAAAGA
>JABUQX010128533.1:15000-17500 GCA_015478945.1 Trachelipus rathkii
TATTATATATATATATAAATATATATATATATATAAATTTATATATATATATATATTATATTATATATATATATATATATACTATATATATATATAATATATATATATATTATATATATAAATATATCTATATAAATAAGTATATATAATATATATATTATATATATATATATATAATATATATATATATATATATATTATATATGATATATAATATAGTATATAATATAATATAATAATATAAATATAAATATAAATATAAATATAATAATAATATAAATATATAATATATATTATAATATATATATATATATATATTATATACTATATTATATTATATTATTATTATATAGTATATCATATATATATAATATATATATTATATATATATGAGTATTATGGTATGGTATGGGGCGGATACAGGGGGCAGTGGTTCAACTTGGCCCCCAAACTTGCCGAAATAAAAAATGAACCTTATTATGTTGCCAGAACAATGTTTTTAAAGGTTTATTAGTAGAAAAGCTGAAAAAGATACATCAAATCCGATAGATAGATAATGAAGTGTAAATTCAGAATTATAACTTACATTTTTTTTTTCTAAAGAGCTTTAATGTGTTTTCCGTTTTCATACTGGCTTTGAAATCAACTAGCTGTGTTCAAATATCTGTTTGCGTCGAAGAAGAATTTCATTATTATTATTATTGTTATATATATATATATATATTTATATATAATATATATAATTATATAATAATATATATATTATATATATAATATATATATATATAATATATATATATATATATATATTACTTCAATAAAAGAGAATAAAATAACTAATCTAATATTGATAGTTATTTCAAAACACAAAAAAAGATTTAATTTTATTTATATGAAAAGTTCTTCATCTTGATCTCTTAACAACAAAATGATTGATTACTTCCTCCGTTTATATTGTGTAACTATGATAAACTCATTAAAGCCAGTTTTCTGCTCGACTTTTCTTCCTTGTAGGAATTGAAAAAAGTGTGTTTTGTACCTTTTCAAAGTATGATAAATCATTGAGGTCTGAAAACTACCATGACCTTGAGTGAAGTATGCTAAAATCTTATCAAATTGTGACTCTAAAGATGTAATATATTTACAAAATTCTTAAAAATTTCAATAGATATCGATGGAATGAGTGACTTTACAAAGATTACCAAGTATGGATATGTGGCTCACGAACTTGCTCTCTAACTGGTTTAAAATATCATCAAGAAAAGAAATTGTAATTGCCCTATATGTCTTTTCATTTTACATTGATTCTCACGTGAGGCATTCTCATTTCTTCATTAACAGAAAGCAAAAGTTCTGTTTCAACTTCCAAAATGTTTGAAAATCATTCAAAACAAATATCAGATTTTCAGTATGAGAAAGATCAGTTGCTGTCACTAATTATAGAGACTGCATGTAGTACTATGGAGAGTCTGTAGATAACAGTTGAAGTAATAAATAAGATCTTATAACAATTACTCATGAATTATAACTTCGTAAGATCTGAGTTTTTTTGAAGAAGTTTAATATCTTGATCCATTCAAGCTCCTTTTAAGCTTCAACAATGCTTTTAAAATCGTCGCTCGCAGATAGAAAACAATCCCTTCGTAACTTTCCACCAACCTTGTTTCGCCCATTCGTGTGAGTTTTTGTCCATTTTGTGTATGGGAAAATCTTTCCTATTTTTTTCCATTAAAATAGTAGCTCACTTTGACAAACTAAAATAGTACCTAGTTGTATTCGCTGTGCCACAAAATTTCTTAATGTGTTGGGTACTTTCCATCGAATGAGAACATCAATGAATATAAAACACCACTCAATAATTTCATGTTTCACACCTCAACGTTTCTTCACTGATTCTGCAATTTCATATCGTTGTGTAGAAAGAAGTCCCACTAATTTGTATCAGCCCTTCGTATTATTGCCTCTTGATATTCTCTTTAATGCCTTTTCAACCCGGCATTTACTTACCTAACAAACCTTCACGTACCCACAGAAATGTTCTCATTTCCTATTAATATATAATCTTTATTACTTTGATTAATTAGTAACTTTATTATTATTATGAAAATTAAAATTAAGAGCCTAAAACCATCAAAAAAACTATTTTGATAGTTAAATAATTTCGGGGGGGCGGGAGTTGAACCCCTTCTGGTTTAAGGCCTTTATATATATATATATATATATATAATATATATTATATATATATATATATATATATAGTTATATAATATATATATTTTATATAAATATATATATATTATATAATATATATATATCATATATTATTTATATATGAACTTGTCCTTTAACAAGGAATGTTAAACCGATATATCGAGCCACTGGCCGCCTCAGTCAGGAGCGTTTAGGGAATTGGGCAACAGAGTGCGATGGTATATATATATATATATTATATAATATATATATAATTTATATATATATAGATATATATATTCATATATAT
>JABUQX010128534.1:0-10000 GCA_015478945.1 Trachelipus rathkii
AACGTTTAATATATTACTAAATATATACTATATGGTATGGATATATCTTTTTTTTTATCTAATCTATTCATATTAAATTTATTATGAATTTTCATGATTCAGAATCACAAATTTATTTATGTATTCCTAATTATATATCTTCGTCTATATATATTTTATATATATATCTTATTATATCTATATAATTATTAGGCTCACTGTATTACTATTTATTCCTTATGTCGGTCTTTGCTATCTCGTACTTTTGCTTATTTCACCTATTCATTTGCCCTATTGCCAGGGGGTACCGAATCTTAATCGATACGATCTCTTTTTATGTCTACTTTTTATATTTTATAGATATATTATATTATTAGTTTTAATATTATATTAATATCCCTATTTTATTATATATTACTTATATTTTTCATATTATATTATTATCTATTTATTATACTATTATTTTATTTATTTTTTCTCTCCTATTTATTTTATATTATATATTATATATTATTATTTATAATTTTAATATTTATATAATTAAATTATTCTATATTCATTTATATATATTATATATTTCTGGTGTTTTGGGTTCCCTCCCACCTATCTGCTCTCCTTAACCTCACTGACCTCGGGACTGATCCTTGTTGTGCATCCCTGGCCTTATCCTCTATTTGCAGATCCACTCTGATACTCACCTACCTCACTCACCCCCACCTCACCACTCACCCCTCCCCCTTTCCACTCACCTCGCTACCTCGCCAATACGGAGCCTCTCTATTTGGCCTCTCTAGTATCACTATTTTGTTTACGGCACGTCACCCCCCTTCTCCACTCCTTCCTATGAATTCTTTAATAGCCTATATTTTATTTTTTTACGGGCCCGGGGCCTCGTCTATATTCTCTACTGTGAGCGCTGTACGTCCGTGGGGGGGCTGGGGGGGGTCAGCTGACCGCCCCTATCGAGTGTTTTTCACTTACTTCTGAGTTTTACCTGCTTTATTGACTCTCCCATACGTCCTCATATCCGGAGTAGTGCTGTTACGTACGTATTTTTCCGTCTTCTATACTACTATATATTAATAATATCTTATTATCTATCATATATTTTTATCTATATATATTATTCTTATATAATATATATATCATTATAATTAATCTCTCTAGTAGGCACATTTCTTTTCACTTTTTATAATAATATTATCGCATCATAAATATATTATTCATATAGATATATATATTAATATATTACTTTATTCCTATTTTATATATAGTATATCATTATTATATTTCATATATTCTTTATATAATTTTATATTTTACTATATATATATATATATATATTATATATATATATATATATACTAATATAATTAATGATTCTTATTATATTATATATTATTATCAGCGTTATAATGGCGCCAGGCTTAATCGTTTTGCCCTTGACTTTCCCAACTTTTCCTCTTAGAATTTCCTTCATTCTTCTTCCTCTCACTTCTCTGCTCTCCTCTTCTCTCTCGTTAAGCTATTGCTTATGTATGTTGATTTCAATCTTTATGTTTTTAATTTCTACATAATGTTGATATGATCTAGTATAATTTATTCTAACGTACTTATGTGCTACAGTCACGTTGTTCTCCTTCTTTATTAGTGTTTGGTTCACGTCGATTGCCCTTTATAACTCCCACCTCCTCCGTGTTAAAGTTACTTAGTTCATTTCATAATCCGCTCATGGATACTGGTAGATTTCCTTGGTAGTTAACGTTTTACACCTTATCTTTACTTTTATTACTTTTGTGTAATTTACTCTCCTGTCATTGAATGATTTATTACCACTGATCCTTCCTCGTCATCTGATAGGTTTAGTTTATTTATTTACTATTTTCCCTTTTTTTCAAGATTTATTCTATTTAGTTTTAAAAAAATTGTGTTCCAAATTACTTATTTTCATTTTTCTGTTCATCTTGGGCCTGTTAGTCCTTATTACGCCTCATTGAACTTATATAATGTTGGATCAAGGACTTTACAGTAAGTCGCCCTACTTATTATCATCTTTATATATTATTTCTATAATTATTTAATTGCTTTCTTCTATTTATTTACTATATATTATCTATATATATTCTTTATCTAATATATATCTACTATCATACTTATCTATATTCTTTTTTTAATTATCTCAATTTCATCATATCTATATATTATTATATATTCTCTCAAAACCTATCTACCGCAGATAAAAGATAGTCTCTATCAAGAACTTTTGAAATCTTGGTAAGAATATAATGTTTAAATTGAATTAATATTTAAGATAGGGTGATAGCAATTGTTTAATAATAAAAGCTACTGTAAAACGAAAAAGCTGACTTACGCAGGAGTACATACGGTACAGGTAACTATACGCCAGTAGATTACGTGCATAATAAAGTGTTTCCTATGTGAATTATTCTGCCAGACAAATAAAAGGGATAATACCAAAAAAAAAAACTAATAAACAGAAAACTAACTTTATACTGTCACTAGCTGCGACCCTTGACCTTTCGACGCCTGCATCCCTGACGGCTGTTCATTGCCGCAATAAAAGAGTAACATCTGGGTCAGTAATGTGCACTTATTGGCACGCTGATTTATCAGTGATGCTTGAGACTATGAAAAGAAATCTCTCGCGCTCGCCGCACATCACTGGCTAAATTTTGTTTCGCCTGACGAGACGTTTGGCACGTTGTTTGATTTCCTCAGCTATATTTTTGTGGCCACGACTGCCCTCCCTTCGGAATTCCCATTTGCATGGTTGGGCTCTTCACGGCTTGGCTGCCCTTACTACCTGAGCGCCTCATCAGGAACTTTTTGCCCCGTTTTGTCTTTATATCTACTTAATTTCATACGTATTTAGGTCATGCAGGGTCCTCGGCTCTTATCACTTCGCCTTTCTCCCTATCTAGCTGTTCCCTTGATGTTATTGTCCTGATACATCCCCACCTTACTTATATTAACATTTTCGTACTGTATTAATATTATATACTTCTTTAACCTGACTTTATTATATGTTTTTTTACTTTTTTGTTTTACTATTTTTATCTCCTTTTGTTTTTGTCTGTGTTTTTTGTTTGTGGTGGTTGTATTCTGCATGTTGCTGGCCAACGATATATGATACCCCGGCGCGGGGCTTCTTATCATTAAGACTTATATTGGCTCAACATCCGTCGGCTTGCCATCTCACTACATCGGTGGACTCCCCCTTCTCTCACACTCTTCCTCACCTCACCTTATGCTCAATCCTGTCCTGAGATACCTATACAGCACTGTGATAATAGGACCTTCCCATCCTCTCACCTCTTGTATATAACACTTATGTCCATTCGTATTTTTTCATATTTACCGTCTGACGGGTGGCGTCTGTGCCTCTGTGAAACTCATACTACTCTACTGTCAACGTCTGGTCTTCGATTCCTACCTTCGCTTGTATTCTGTTGAGCTTCACTATACTCATTTTCTTCCTATCTCACTTCTAATAACTTCTTTAGTGTTCTGCTTACATGATTCTCTTATCTCGCACGTTTTCACACGAGTTTTTTTGTCTCTCACTCTTTCCACGAGAACCTGTTTATATCTTCTCTCCACCATCCTGCAGGTCCTCTATTTGGAGGAGGAATAGTTCACTGTAAACCCCACCACTAGGTGAGCTGGAGGATATGAGTTACTCTCCATTACTATGTTAGGTGGGAGGATAGTAGATTCAATTCGTATACAATCTCCCGCTTCTTGGCCGCACTCTATTCCACTACGCTCACCCACCTTCCGGATCGTCTCATCAATACCACTTTCTATGCTCCACTTTGAGACTTAATATGTTTTACTCACACGTACGTACCTTCTCTCTTCTATACACGTTCGCTTTCGCTCTCTTAGGGTCTATTTCTGCCCACACTAACTTCACTAATTATCTCTTCAACTATTATATATTATATATATATATATATATTCCTACTATTCTCTCCACCGATCCTCCTGCTCCGTTAACATATTTTATTCATATGCATAATTATTATTAGCTTCAGAGATCACCATCTTAGGGGTAGCTCAACTTAGCGGTATGCATTCTCTACTGACTCTTATCTACTGGTACACTGCCTGCTTTGTTGGTGCGCTAGAGCTTTCGTTTTCTGCCGACTTACGGATGGGATCTACTTGTCATCGTATTAGTAATTGAGGTATGCACGCGGTATTCTTATACCTTCTTCCCTCTCTTTCTCTCCTCTTTCATACTCTGGTTTCGAAACTTACGAGGTAGTTGAGTTCTCATGGCACTTATTCAGGCTCGCAGCCAGATTGGTCTTCAGGAGCGTGGGCCATTACTTTTTCGTTATCTTTACTACTTATTCAACTCTTGTGACTTCTATTTCTTTACTGTATCGCCTGTTGCAGGTGACTAAATATCTTTACATCAGTGACCGGGCTTTCCACCCTAGCGTGGTCTCTCAAATTTCATATATCTAAATCGGCTTTTGTGTTCGCCTTGGAAATATAACAATAGTTACTCTAAATTTGCCCCCATCTCTCCACGTAACTTCTGTCCCCTGCTTTTCACCCACCTTTACTTGTAGCGGGGAATCTTGACTATCATACTACTTGTGATGCTCACTACTGCTCTAACTGACCGGCTCTCTTTGGTCTCTCTTATTTCGCTTTTAGATCGCGACAACATTTTGAGTCCGTTTTAAAATAGACATTTGTTAAACCCCACATCGATATAGCCTTCTCTTCTAGTCTTTATACTCTCGGATGTCCGTAGATATAATGATTGCTAGTGAACTATTGAGATTACTGAGAGAGACATATTGAGAATACAATTGCTCTTGACGTGAATATGGTGTCGTGTGAGTGGATCACGGTGGGCATACCTCCTTGTTTTTGACGGGCGTGATGCTTCCGTGTGGCTAATGGTCACTCATCACCTTCGTTTCACTAATATTCATATTCTGTTCTATTATCTCATTTACTCACTAGTGTTTGGAGCACGCCATTGTCCAGCAGTTCCCCCCGGACGCCGCTCCGCTCCTTCTACTTTCGCCTACTACGCTCTCCTTGTACTTTCTTGATCTTTTGACCCCTTTCCCATTCATTTTAAGCTCCTGTGGTCTCTTCATTCGTTCCGCTCGCCGTCCCGCTTTCGGCGCTCGCCACGGTTACTGGCGACTTACTTTCACTCTTACTGCTTTCTGGTTTTCCGCCTTACGGACCTCCGGGGCACTTGCTGTCGTTGGCGCTTGCCCTTCCCGCCTTTGACCGGGTCTGGCCAGCGTCCCTGGCTCTCCCGCTCCTTCTTTGGGTTTCCTCCTTCTCTTTTGGCTTCTTCTGTCTAGCTTTCTCTCCCATCGCTCGCCTATCGCTGTTGTTGCAGCGGGGCGCTTCTTCTTTCTTTTTTCTGTCATTGTGGTGTTCTCAGGGTTCTGTCTTATTCCTTTTTCTTCTTCCTTTTCAATTCATGCATCGTTCTCAACCCGCCCTCTCATCTCTCCTCGTCTGCGCTGCCTCGACTTCATTCTTCCCTCACTTTCATTCTGCTCCCTCTTTTGCTTTCTAGAATTGCCTCTCCTCTTCAATCTTTCCGAATCTTTTCTCGCTTGATCTGGATAGCATTTCTGGGTGGGGTCGTCTCACCTTTGTGATATTTTATTGCTTTCCTCCACCTTCTACCATCTCCTCTCTACCCACCTTCCCCCTTTTCCTCTCTCTTTCCACCGGTTCTCTCGTCTCTCCTGTTTGCAGCCATCTACCCTGCCCTTGGCTTCACATCCCCCATGTCTTGGACTACTCCCACCCGGTTGCTGGGGGCCTCCCGCCCCTGGGCGTTCTGTTTCGGCCTGCGCCAGCCTTTTTTTTCTTTTTCTCCGTTCTCCCGCTACTCGGGCTCATCCGCCTTGTATGGACGTTACCTCTCATAATCTGGGGGGGGCCTCTGGTTTCCCCGGCTTTTTGGCAGGGTGAGTCCTACGCACAGACCTTATACACTGTTCTCAGTACTTTAATTACCTCCCTTAATCACATTCTATGTCATATATTTGAGCTCGATGCGACACAGTGCTAAGTTTGGTACATATTATATAATCTCTTTTCTATGTTTAATATATATATTAGCAGTGGCCGGGTTAGCTTCGAGGGAACTTGTCACTCGCGTATCCCCACACTTTTACCGCGCCTTAGGTCGCCATGGGGGATTAGTGAGTGTCTGGCGTACTTATTATAGGTTAATTATAGGTGTGGACTTTGGGTCCTCCAGGTTCGTTGCTGCGGTATGCTTCCTTCTTTTATCCTGCCTAAATATTATTATGTTCTGTGTGATTCTTCTTTACCTCTTTACTGTGTTTTACCTGCTAATCATTTACTCCCTCACTTCACGCTGCGTCTGGTGGCCTCATCTGCGTACTTTGACGTTCGTTATTGGTAGTGCTTTCTGCGACGTAGTGTGAGGCCACTATTGTTTCGAGTGTTGGCCTTTTGCTTCACTCACATAAATGGAGTGTCACTACGACTGAACCTCCTGCGTGATACCTTTTTTTTAGCCCTACTATCCTATTATTTTTAACACACTTATTTTATTGCCCTTTTTGGGCTTGACTGTTTGTGGGGCTTGACAACTTATTAATTAATTTGAGAGCCGCATCGATCTTTTTGTAGTCACAATTGTACTGTTGAGCGTCACTTTTAAGTTGGAGAGTGATTGTGACACTTATAGGAGGCTCCTTGAACTACTCATGAGTGGGCCTTGCAGCTACGCATTTCTTAGAGTGTGGTGCTGCATACTCTCCGCATTGTGTGTTTTTGAGTGCCTCCGCCGCTCGCTTATTGATATATACCATGTACGCTTTTTGGGGTCTCGCTTTTTTGCGGCCCCATTTTTCGCCCCGCCCTTTGGTTTTCCTGGGTCCCTTTTTTGGCCCCGGTTCTTTTTTGCGCCCCCGGGCTTTTTTTGACAGCCCGGATTTTTTGCGCCCCGATTGTTTTGCGCCCCGGCTTTTTTGCACGACCCGGATTTTTTGCGACCCCTTTTTTGCCACGCACCCCTTTTTTGGCCCCCTCTTTTTTGGCACCCACCCTACTTTTTACGCCCCGCTTTTCCGCGAGGGTGCGCCCACACCGGTTGGTCAGCCACCACCGTTGTCGTATTCCCCTATTTTTACGCCCCTATTCTCAATCATAATTGTTACACAGTCTGAATTGTTGGACCAAGCTTAATTAGGCTGCCCAGTAATTTTATTTAGTTGAACTTCTCTACCATCGCCTTATGGTGGCATCTCACCACTATTTTTTGGCTGATGGTTGCATGCTCGTACGTTTGAGTCACATGCGGACAGTGGCGTATGAGGCAGGAGACGTGGCATGCGAGTATGGCGTCGCAAAGGCGTCAATGGGCTTCCCTTGCCTTTTTGCCCCGCCCTTTTTGGCCCTCTGCATTGGGGCGTCCACATCTCCGTCCATCTTTCTGTTCTACGCGTACACCTTGTACGCCACTGTAGGACCTGGCGCCTCACTTGACACCTCCACGTGCGCCGTGCGCCCCCACCACACCACCCCCACACCCACCTGAACTCTCATGCGGGCTGAGAGGTAGCTAGACATACCCACCCCAGGGGTCAGTGCGCATATCATAATTAAGTAGTGATTTAGCGTGATTATGATTTTGCTTAATCTGCTAACGATTTACTAGGCGTGGTTTTTTTATTTCTGGCTTGCCATTTACTATTATCTACCATACCCTGTGTAACATTCATTTTCGTGTGAAAACCCTCCAGTCGCTAACCCTCCCAGATCAATAGAAGGACTAATTAGCATACATTCCCTATCCCCTCCACTCTGCAAACCGTCAGATTATAGCGCCAATTAATTAAGATTCAATTAAAGGGGACCCACACAAAGGAGTTGATTCTTGGTCATTACCCAACCCGGCCACAACTTCCGACCTTTCACCTTGGCCACTTATCCCTACCATTCCTTCCTCTGCCACTTCATTTACCGCGTCGACCTCTCTTTCCCCTCTCTCCCCCGTGCGCGTGCGCACCACCGTACGCCCCTTGACCGCCTACCACATGGGTCACACCATTTGCCCCGGTATTTATTGGCTTCTTTCACGGAGAGACTTTTTAGGCCGTCAGACCCCCCGCAGAGCGGTGATCTCATTTTGAGAGGTGGACGCCGTTCGTGTGGACACTGGATCAGTTCTGTGAATTTATGCGTGTCATAATTTGCTTAAAATTTCAAAAAAACGCAAAAATAATGGAGATACCCATATCATATATTATAAGACCAATTTCGCGCCTACTCTATGCACACTGGTTTCAGCTAGTAGAGAGTATGTACCTCGCTTTAAGAGGTCGAGTTCTATGGTTAGCGTTCCTCTTAGGTTTGAGCATGCGTATACATATAATACATCGATTGAAGTGCAGGTGAGTGACGATGCCATGTAGGAGCGTCTGAGAGTACTACGGCTCGAAGCGTTGAGACAGTTGAAGTTGACGCATACTTCCTTATATAAGCCAGCGTGTACCGGGTGAAATGATTATATGATTCAAAGTACGTGCCCCAGTGCGTGTGCCTCCAACTGGCGGCCTGCGTGCAGCACAATTCTGTAAAAAAAAATTCGTTATCCCTTTTTTCCGCTCTAATTTTGTCCCTTTTGTCCTCGTGGACCATATTGGAATCCAATGCTATCCTTTGACGTACCGTCGCGGCCCGCTCTTAAGAGGTGTGATTTCATACCCCCTAGCATTAGGTGCCGTGACTCTCACAGCGACTGAGACACCGATCGACTACTGGCTTTAGGAGTTGTCTAGTAACGATATCTGTTATAGAATCAGTAGACCGATATGTGTAAGTGCGTTACAGCATCCATTAAACACACATTTCGAGTTCGGAACGCACACTACTACTAGCAAAAAGTCTTCGTTCAAGGCGATCAACGTGTATATGGGAAACGCACTTTCACTTCTCCTACTGAAACCTTCGCGTATATCTGCGGCTCCTCAAGCCTCAACAATTATCGGAGCGGTAGAACGCGAGTATACTTGTTTTAAGCAATCGGAGGAGCGAACTGATACGCACGCGCCAGAATAACGCAACCCCAGGATCCAACATCCCGCTTAGATTCTCAAGGCTGTGGTCTGAATATCACGCTTTTTGGGGCTTCCGGCGCTCTAATGTCCATGCTTGGACTTGCTATAGTATCTAATTTAAAGGGCCCTGCTGCGCTCAATTGGAACTTGTGCCCGCATTTTGCGATCTTACGCGCATTGTAATTCAGTTGGTCTGAGTTGGCGAATCTCATCCACTAGCACAGGGTCACTTTCTTCTCGTTGATTAATACTTGAATCGTGAGTGCATGTTCGCACTTGATGGCGCGTGCATTATGTATGGTGTTGTTCTCCCTTATTTTGCATGCCTGCGTTTGATGGCTTTCTTTTGATGAGTTTACGTATATCTTCCGGGCTGTACTCTAACGTTGGTGTTATCTTAAATGTACAAATCTCCCTCGCTTCAAGAGAAAGATGCGCCTGTATAAAGACTCCTTCTTGAAGACTATGCGAGCAGAGAATGTACGGTGGGCTCCAGCACTCAGAAAGCGTGGAGGACATAGCGAGATGTATTTACCAACAAGGGCACTTGACAGCCAGTATGTACTAGTTGGCCATAGTGAATAATCTGAATCGAGTCACAATATTGTCCTTGGATCCTATATTTATGCTTTGATAGGTTAGTCTCCTAGAGGGGCATTTATATACCCGCAAATTGTGTCTGTGGAAGACCTCACTGAATTCTGTCTATTCCGACTGTTTTTATTATTTTTATGAATTATGTATATGCCACTTGATATAACTTGCTTGCTCTGATGTCTTCGTTTTATTTTTAGCTCTCGTCATATGAATGTTATATTACGGTATGGTACTGGTGCTGGCAGAAAGTTCGAGTGTCCTGTTTAATAGACCTCGAATAGTCTTGTGGTTGATGGCCGATCCTGAAGCGCTTT
>JABUQX010128534.1:17500-25000 GCA_015478945.1 Trachelipus rathkii
GTAAGCAGCTGACTATATATATGTAAACAAACAATAACTAACAACAATCTTGTACTGTATATGTAATATATATATATATATTGTATAATATTTGCTACTGCTCTGTTAAAACATAAGAACAGTAATGAAGCTAAAAGAGAGTGTTTTTATCAAGACCAAATTCATTTGTTTTTAAAGCGAGTATGTGTCAGGATGTAAACCTTTCGTGGAATTTTCTTTCAGTCATGTAAAAGGTCCAAAGGTCCATATATATATATATAGTAAAAATATATATATATATATATATATATATATATATATATATATATATATATATAGCAACAATAATATATATAAATATATATATATATAACAACATATATATATATATATATATAACTCTGTATATATATGGTAAAGTTGCATAATAAACGCCTGAGATTGCGCATATTGCGCGCACAAACAGTGCAACAACAGACACACATTTGGAAAATCTGGCTTAAATTTATGAACGCTGATTTTAAGTATATGCAGGTGGATACTTAACAATAATGTAATATATATATATATATATATATATATATATATATATATATATAATATAAGCAATATATATAAATATATATATATATATAATATACATTCTATATATATATATAATATATTATAATATAATGATAATCACCAATTTATATATATAATCAGCCATATATATATATACAATATATCGATATACGCATAATATACACATTCTATATATATATATATATATATATATATATATATATATATATATATATATATATATATATATATATATATATATATATATATATATATATATATATATATATATATATATGTAATATACATTCTATATATATATATATATATATATATATATATATATATATATATATATATATATATATATATATATATATATATATATATATATATATATATATATATATGTAATATATATATATATAATAATATATATGTGTAAATAATAATATAATAATCATATATAATAATATATATATATAGCGACGATGTAGCCAATATGTAATATATATACAATGTAATAATAACTAATATGACGTAATATATTGTACACATTCGCGGCGGCTAATATATGTATATATATATATAGTAACTAGTTTAACTATAAATATAAAAGACCCAACCGTAAAAAATCGTTAATGCATAATAAAATGTTCGCGCATTCTATATATATAACCATATAATATAATATATATATATATATATATATATATATATATATATATATATATATATATATATATATATATATATATTATATATATATATATATATATATATATATATATATATAATATATATATATTTGTATATAAATATATATATGCTATATGTATATATAAAAAACACACTCTTTACATATAATATATATATATATATATATATGTGTATATATATATAGCAGCTGACCTGTGGCAATATATATATATGCTATATATATATAGCGGCAACCAACATATATAGTGTATAAATAACTCGATAGGGTTTTCTCGATAGGGTTTAGGGTTAGGTTAGGTTAAATTAGGTTAAGTTAGGTTAGGATGTTAAGTTAGGTTAGGTTAGGTTAGGATAAGTTAGGTTAGGTTAGGTTAGGTTAGGTTAGGTTAGGTTAGGTTAGGTTAGGTTAGGTTAAGTTAGGTTAGGTTAGGTCAGTTCATTTTTTTCCTCGAATTTAATATTTATATCACACAAATTTTTCTACAAAAATTATACCAATCTATAAAAGAATTAATAATATGAAACTACATTGTTTGCTCATAATCATTACAACATATTTAATAAACATTGTATCATAACATTTTCTTCTAAAAGAATTACAAACACAACCCTCCCTTCTGCGCTAAAAAATACACTAAGTTAAAATTTTGCCTCACTTTAATAAGAGTTCTAATCATAACCCTGAGATAACCTTGTCATGTTATAATTTTATTCATTAGGTATTATTATTATTATTATGTTACTAAGTAATTAAGAAATAATTATTATAATTACTAATTTACTGATTAGTAATTACTAGTTACTAAGTAAATAATTACTAGTAAAATATATACATATAAAATTAATTATATATATAATATATATATATATATATATATATATATATATATATATATATATATATATATATATATATATATATATATATATATATATATAATATAGATTTAAATATAAATAAAATATATAATATATAATAATAATAAATAATGAAAAATAATATATATAATATAATAATATATTATTATGAGATCAATTTAATTTGAAATTAAACAAAACAAAAAAATAAACAAAAATAAACAACGAAACATTCACATTTCGAAGACAAATTAGGCCTGATACCTCTTTCTTAGACTAGGCAATTTAAACATGGCTTCCTCGAGTTTGAAACAAATGCCATTCTAATTTCCTAATTTAAAACGAGAGAGAGAGAGAGAGAGAGAGAGAGAGAGAGAGAGAGAGAGAGAGAGAGAGAGAGAGAGAGAGAGAGAGATAAATTGTTTTTGTCTTGTTGCTAAAAGACACGTGAATGACACTAAAAATGACATTAATGACGTGGAGTAGATTTTGAGTCTCTTTCGAGACGAGATGAGATTGAAGAAGCTTTTCAAATGACGAAGGCAATCTAAAATTTAATTATAAGATTGACATATATAAAATGACGAGAAAATAAATTTAGACGATCTTGTCAGGTGAAACAAACGGTACTTTTTTAATAATAATAGTAATAATAATAATAATAATAATAATAATAATAATAATAATAATAATAATAATAATAATAATAATAATAATAATAATAATAATAATAATAATAATAACAAGCAACGTCGCTACGCTTCGCCAGAACGCGTGTTCAGGCTTCAGGTAGTCATTTTACGCTGGTGTTTAATTACCATACAAAAGTGTCTTAAAAATTCGGCTCATAAAAAAATTAATAATAATAGTTTATAGATATAAATAATATGAGCTTAAATTTTATTATAAATTGTTAATTAAGTGGTGAAATTCTAAATTATATATATATATATATATATATATATATATATATATATATGTAAGTGTATGTAATATATTGGTAATAACTAGGTATATATATAATTTCATATTACTAATTATAATAATAATAATAATATATATGTAATAATAATATGTATGTATATAATAATAATATATGTATAATATTATATATATTTTTATAATATATTTCATCATCATATCTATAATAATATATATGTAATATATATGTAATATATAATATAATAATAATAATAATAATATAATAATAATAATATATATGTAACAATATAATATATATATATATGCAATAATAATGTAATAATATAATATAATAATAATATATATGTAATATATAATAATAATAATAATAATATAATATGAATATATGTAATAATAATAGTAATAATAATGACAATATATGTATATACCTATATATATATCGTATAACAGTGCCTTGTTTACTCACTATCTCGTTGTGTTGTCCCACTAGCTAAAACCCGTGTATCTAAACTGTGTATTATTCGAGTTGGTGCCCCAATGTTTCCATTCACACAAGCAAAACAAATTACCCATTTGTTAATAGATGATCGGTAGCTTTCACACACTATAGAAAACACACATTATATATATATAATATATATATATATATATATATATATATTAATATATATATATATATATATATAGTAAATATATATATATATATATATATATATATATATATATATATATATATATATATATAATATATATATATATAATAATATATATATATATATATATATATATATATATATATGACTAAATAAAAATAAATTAATGAACACAATAACATTAAACAATCATATGAAACTTATAAATCTCAACTGATGAGGAAGCGGTAAGCTTACCGCTTATATATTCCATTTAAGGGGAGTCAGTACTTGTTGAACCCTAACTTTTTGGAGTAAAAACAAAAAATTTCACTTTTTTTTTTATTATTCCATTTACTAGAAAAATCCCTCCTCTACATCATGGTGTAATTTTTTTTTTGAAATTCTGAAAGGATTTTTAGATAGAGGAATTTATTTAAAGAAGTGTCGAACTATAAAATTGAATTTCAAGTTTCGAAATTACAAGTTGACGTTCCAGGATCAAATTTTTTTATTTATTTTCATTTTATAGAAAATATAATATTTTCTTAACGCAAACTTCAATCCAGGCTCACTCAGGTCCTTTCCCAATCATATAAATGGAGTCTGAGCCGTTGCAGGAGCCGGAGTCAGAGCCGATATTTAAAAAAAAATTTCAAAACATTTTTTGCAAGTGAAAATAATTCTGCCCAAATTCGAAGCAGAATAATTTTGAAATGAAACCGGAGTCAGTGCCCGGAGCCGTAGCCGAGCCGTAATAGGAGCGTAGCTGGAGTCGGAGACGGAGCCGGAGTATACATTTTTAAAAAAATTTGGCATGTGGAAATCGCTCTGCAAAGAAATCGAAGTTGAACAATTTTGAAGTGGAACCGGAACTTCTCGGAGGTGGAGCCGGAGCTGGAGCCGGACCTTTAGCCGGAGCCGGAGTTTATTTTTTTAAAGAAATTTTTCTGCAAGTGAAAATAATTCTGCCGGAAACTGCAGCTGAACAATTTTTAAATTTAATCGAAGCCGGAGCCGGAGCCGGAGCCGGAGCCGGAGCCGGAGCCGGAGCCGGAGTATAAATTTTTATTCAGAATTTTTCTTTGCAAGTGAAAATAGTTTTCCCAGAAGTAGGAGCTTGAACAATTTTGAAATTTAGCCGGAAACGGAGCCTAAGCCAGAGCGCCGGAGTGGAAGCCGGAACTGGAAAAAAATTTTATTAAGATTTTTTTATAAGTGAAAATAGTTTTCCCCAAACGGAACCGGAGCCGGAGTCAAAGCCAGAGTCGAACTGTAAATTTGTAGAATTATATATATATATATATATATATATATATATATATATATATATATATATATATATTATATATAATAAAACATATATATATATATATATATATATATATATATATATATATATATATATATATATATATATATATATATATATATATATATATATATATATATATATATATATATATATATATATATATATGCCAGCCTCTAGAAGAGCCACAATCCATATCTCAAAAACTACAATAGCTACAAGGAAAAGGAATACATTTATGGAATCCACTCATATTACTATAATTATTAACAATATTTTTTTTTTTTACATTTTCCTAACTAAAATTTTACCAGGATTCCAAAAATGTATTACTTTTTCCTGTAGCTATTGTAGTTTTTTTTTTTTTTTTTTTTTTTTTTTTTTAAATTTTCCGCACTAAATTTTTCTCTCTTTTCCAGCAATATTTTACAAAATATTGTAGTTTTTGAGATATGGATTGTGGCTCTTCTAGAGGCTGACTATATATATATATATATATATATATATATATATATATATATATATATATATATATATATATATATATATATATATATATATATATATATATATATATATATATATATATATATATATATATATATATATATATATATATATATATATATATATATATATATAGAATAAAAAATACTTTTTACTATCTGAAAAAAGGAAATAAATTTTCAAAATATTCATGGGCGTTTTTCTCATATTTCACTTTTTGCTCATATCAGCTGACTAAAAAATTTATTAAAAAAAAAAAACATGATGAAATACAATGAAATTTTCAGGACACCTTGTATATTGATAGACGAACATACTGACGATTTTTCATACTGGTTGATAATTGTAGGGCGGTGTCAGAAGCGCTGGAATTGATGAACTTGAAAACATTTTGAAAATTTTGAAAAATAATTGTAGAATCTATATTCTAAATTTTTTAATTCATTGAATTTCAACAGGAAATGATTATATCTCATTAGCCAAACCTTTTTCAAGTACTTTGGCAAAAAAAAATATTGTAATATCTTGAAAAATAAAAGTTTTATGACTGTTTTAGTGAGAGAAGTAAAAAAATTCAAAATTTTCCCCCTCCCCCCCCTAGAATCCAAAAAATATGACCAATTTGAAAATAAAGGACACAAATACATAATTTAATAGTAACTCTTTTAAAATACACACTCTCCTTTTAGATTGATAGAAAACGTGATTTCGAAGGCTGAGTGTCCTTAAAAGGTGAATTTCTTTTTTAAATGCCAAACGTTTTCGCGCATGTGCGACCGAGTAAAATTGAGTCTTTTATGAGCGGTAAGAAGACCGCGTGCTTAGCTCTGTTAATTATTTCATTTTTGAATAGGAAAAACTCGTATTTATAAATTCAACTTAAGAAATTATATTATCAGTTTGAAGCAATATTTTTTTAAATGTCAAATTCGAGTTTAAAAAGGAAATTTAATTTGTTAATCTAACCTTGTAAATAAATAAAATTGTTACATAATTATAAAAAATACTTTAAAAAATATATGCATCATCAGTTGCATTAGGGTAAGCGGCGCTTACATAGCATACCCTAAATGCACTCTCCTGATATATATATATATATATATATATATATAAGATATATATAAAATATATATATATCTATATATATATATATATATATATATATATATATATATATATATATATATATATATATATATCAGTAACAAATTTAGAACTGCTAACAAACGCTCACAGTTCGTAAAATGGTAAGAACAATTAAACTTTTATATATATATATATATATATATATATATATATAAATAACAATCTTATATACTTCTATATATATATATATATATATATATATATATATATATAGTCAGCCTCTAGAAGAGCCACAATCCATGTCTCAAAAACTACAACCCGGGAAAAAGAATACATTGCTGGAATGCTAGTAGGTTCAATTTTAGTGCGGAAAATGTAAAAAAAAATAAAGAAAAAAAAGAAAAAAAAAATAAAGAAAAAATACATATCTAAAAAACTACAACAGCTACCGGGAAAAAAAATACATTGTTGGTCGCGGGTGAAGTGCTGCTTCGGAAAATGTTAAAAAAATAAAAAAAATAAAATAAATTATTGTTAATAATTATATAATGATTAGAAAGCCTATTTAAAGACCTTTTATTGGTTACTCGTTAAAATAAATAGACTTTCTATTAAGTTTTGCTTTTTTTAACTAAATAATACCCCACAAAAAGTGCCTGCACAAATAGCGGTCAGAGATTCATATAAACCTTCGAGGGCGGGTTGGGACTATTCCGCCTCGGAGGAAGGTCACTCAGGACCCCGAAAACTCTTTGCGGTGTTTGTTGTCACGAGTTCCTCCGCGCCCTCCTGGAGTTGGCAGACGATCCCCCTGAATTTCCCCGTCGGCTCAGCCTACGTGCCAGGTAAGAAACTTATCGTTGTGTAATATACTATTTTAAGCCTTCCCCGCATGGCTGA
>JABUQX010128535.1:0-2500 GCA_015478945.1 Trachelipus rathkii
ATATAAACATCCTTGGCCTTAACATAAACAAAAAAATGTCTTGGAAACCTCACATCACAATGGTTGCTAGGGCGGCCTCAAAGAAACTGGGAGTTCTGTTTAGACTGCGAGACTTTTTTTCCTCTTCACAGTTACTCCAGTTATACAAGGGTCTCATCCGCCCTTGTATGGAGTACTGCTCTCATATCTGGGGGGCTCAGGTTTCACCCGGCTTTTGGATAGGGTCGAGTCAAAGGCTAAAAGACTTATAAACCCTGTACTTTCTAGTTCACTTGACCCTCTATCTTTGCGGCGCGATGTTGGTGCTTTATCTCTTTTCTATAGGTACCGTAGCGGCAGGTGCTCGAGGGAACTTTCCACTCGCGTGCCGCCTCCTTTAAGACGCCCTCGTAGCACAAGGGGTGCTGTGTCGGCACATGAGTTTTGTGTTGATGTTAGCAACTCCAGACTAGTTCGCTGCGGCGCCTCCTTCTTTCCTGCCACCTCTGTTCTGTGGAATTCTCTTCCATCTTCTGTGTTTCCTACTCAATTTAATCTCCCTCACTTTAAAGCCCGCGTCTGTGCTCATCTGCGTAATTTGCGTTAGTTGAAATTTTGTTGAGTGTAACACCCCCTCCTTGAATAGGGCTTTGCCCGTGAGCGGTGGTGATAACTGTAAAAAAAAAAAAAAGTAAGGGTCAACAGAGTAGAGTTTGCTGTCAGAACGATTAAACATTTGAGTTTCGGCTAAGAATAAGAGAAGAGATGAGGAATACAGGAGGAAAGGTGATGTTCAACAAAGTGGAAATTAGATTTAAAACAGCGTACATAAGAACAGGCCAGCAATTCCATGACTGCACCACCAATTCCAACATTGGAGGGCGTTAACTCTCAAGTATTCATGGAGTAGGGGGTATTTTTGGTGTGTGATTAAGGGGACCTGCTCTTGTATAAGAAGAATGTGGATATGAGTGCAAGAGGGGCGAACCATTGGGCATTGGAGTGCCTTGGGACGTACCCTAATACTCCATGAGTCCCCAATGGGGGAAATCTTGTTGCTTCGGGAGCGCTACTTTCCTTCCCATATATATATATATATATATATATATATATATATATATCTTTTCTATATATATATATATATATATATATATATATATATATATATATATATATATATATATATATATATATATATTATTATATATATAGAATATATATATATATATATATATATATATATATATATATGTTATATATATATATATATATATATATATATATATATATATATATATATATATATATATATATATATATTTATATATATATATATATATAAAGTATAGGCCACCACGCTTATATATATATATATATATATATATATATATATATATATATATATATATATATATATATATATATATTCATTTACTTTTTTATTATTTTTATTTATATTTCCTTCAAAATTGACGTTGTCGGTTGGAAAAAATGGGAGGTTGCTTCATTCCTGAAATTTGGTGATAATCTAGTAAAATGTTCCAAATCTTGGATAGCCTTCAATATTGCACTCATTACATATATATATATATATATATATATATATATATATATATATATATATATATATATATATATATATATATATATATATATATATATATATATATATATATATATATTACAGATTACTGGTCCTCTCTTGGGACCGGACAGATATGGTTGCTCAATTGCAGTGCTCCACAAAAGGTGACATACAAAAAGGCTAAATAAATATATGTATTTTTTTAGCAAAATATGTTTAAATATTTATTAAATAATTCAATCAATGTTTTTAAAAACAGACAAAAATTTAGGAAACTTACATACAGTTACGAACAAACTTTAAACAATTACATGAAGAAGCGAGATTTAGATCACATCCAAATAGTTCAATTGGTGATGGAAATATGCAAGGCATATGAGAAGCAGCTATGGTACATGATGACTTTTGTAAATTTTGAAAAAGCATCTGATTCAGTTCTGTCATAATTTCTTTAAATAATCAGAGCATTGCAAAACAATTTATAGACATTTTAAAATGCCACAATCAACATATAAATTATTATAAAAAGATAGTAAAAGTCAAAATCAAAAGAGAATATAAAGTTCTATCAAAATTATTTGCTGCATTATACCTCTCAACATAGTTCTGAAACCTCCAAGAAAACGAGCAGAAAAAAATGTCACCCAAATTAGCAAGGATTTATATATATATATATATATATATATATATATATATATATATATATATATATATATATATATATATATATATATATATATATATATATATATATATATATAGATAGATATATATATATATATATATATATATATATTTATATATATATATATATATTATATATATATATATATATATTATTATTATTATATATATTATATATATTATTATTATATATATATATATATATATATATATATATATATATATATATATATATATATATATATATATATA
>JABUQX010128535.1:5000-7500 GCA_015478945.1 Trachelipus rathkii
TTTGTGTAGTTGCCTTGTTCCTTATTCCGCAAATATCATGGAGTCAGACGTCTGCTGGAAGAAAGGGTATTAAATCCTCTCATTTTATATTGTAAAAAACGAAATCTTTCTTTTCGATAATTTAAAGTGATTTTATCTTCACCAGAGAAAGACATTTTAGAACTCGTTGCTACAACAAAGTTGGTTAGATTGTTCCGTAGAGTTTATTCCTCTATACGTACAATTCCTTCAACCTTTTCCGCAACTATCATGACGTCAGACGTCTGTTTGAAGAAGGGGTATTAATTAGCTCCTCTCATTTTCAATTGTAAACAACGAAATTATTTTCTTTTCGATAAATTTAAAGTGCTTTTATCTTTACCAGAGAAAGACATTTTACAACTCCTTGCTACATTTTAAAACATTATAGAAATAAAAAAAAAAGAATAGAATTTTCTACAAACACCTTAAAAACTAAAAATTACATACCAATAGTTAATTTTGCATAAAAATTTACATTTATTACATTTTCAGTCAGAGAGGAACCTTCATGCTCTAAATCTTAAAATTAATAATTAAAACCCCCCAAAAAATTTTTAACAAGAAAATTCCCAGACATGCATTTTTTTTTCTGCCAGTCATAAAAGCCTTCACATTAGGTGTCTTAAAATATAAATTTTATTACCATTTATAACTATTACAATTTCTTTTAATAAATTTTTTTTTTAATTAGCGGAAGATCTTTGCGTTGCCCGATTTAAAAAAAAAAAAAAAAAAAATGCCCGTTTATATTAAAATTTTAACTCCTACCCCTCCTCTTTTAGGGGAGTGAGGAGTGAGAATTAGATGGGATACATCGACTCTTATCGTCTTGAATAAGTTCTCTCTGACTTGTAATTTTTAGGAAAAAGTTTTTTTTTCCTTTACAACCAGTTTATATATATATATATATATATATATATTTATATTATTATATATATGTATATATATAATAATATATATATATATATATATATATATATAATCATATATATATAAAATAATTATATATATATAAATATTGTTAAATAGCCCCTAATGTATTTTCACCATGCCTAGGATAGCGATCCTGGAACCCTTGCAGATGAGGCGTGCATGTGTTTTGACGCACTACGGCTACTGACAGACAAAAGAGAAACCGAGATTACTTCTACTGTCCAAGAAGAGCATTACTACGGTTCCTCCCGCTCGCACTCGAACGTAGGGCCAAACAGGGTACCGCGCATGGTGAATAATAATGCCAAGACCGGGGGTCATTATGTGTTATGAATGAAATGCATAATTTTTAACGCTTGCAATCAAATTTGATTGCAAGGTTAAAATTATTGCATTCATTATACATAATAACCCCGGTTTAGGTATTTTTATTCACCATGCGCGGTACCGCTGTTCGGCCCGCCACGTTCAAGTGTCTTCATTTCGAGTTGGTAGTAATGCTCTTCTTAGACAGTAGAAGTATTCTCGGTTTCTCCTTTTGTCTCGTCTTAGCGTAGTGGTCAAACACATGCACGGCTCATCTGCAAGGGTCCAGGATCGTATCCTAGCATGGTGAAAATACATTAGGGGTATTTACAATTACAAAATTGATTGCAAGGTTAAAATTATTGCATTTCATTATACATAATAACGCCCCGGTTTATGGTATTGAAATTATTCACCATGCGCGGTCACCCTGTTTTGGCCCCAACGTTCGAAGGTGCGAGCGGGAGGAACCGTATTAATGCTCTTCTTGGACAGTAGAAGTATTCGCTCGTTTCCTCTTTGTGTCTGCGTGCGTAGCGTATGGTCAAACACATGCACGCTCATTTTCGGCAAGGGTCCAGGATCGTATCCTAGCAATGGTGGAAATACATTAGGGGGTATTTACAATTACAATTTTGATTGCAAGGCATTTCACCAGCAATTTCATTATATATATATATTATATATATATATATATATATATAATATATAACTATATAGTATATATATATATATATATATATATATATAAATATATAATTATATATATATATATATATATATTATATATATATAGTATATGGTCAGCATCCCGAAAAGGCCAGGCATGTAACTAAAAAACTATAAAACAGCTACACGAAAAATAAATATCATTTTATTAATCAGGAAACATATTTTTTACCCCGGAAATTAAAAAAAAAAAAATAACTTGCTTTTAAAAAAAATTAAATTTGTTAAAAATGTTGAAAAAATTAGTTTTTTTTTTGAGAAACCGAACATGCTCGCTTAGCTCCCGAGTGAGCACGCAAAGGTGGCAAATGTTGAATTTTTTTTTTTTTTTAAAGAATAACGAATACGTAAACAAGACAAGAACGATAGATAGAATCGGGGTTTCTCTGGCCCTACCGGGGGCCGAACGGGGGGGACTTTCGTACAACGCGGTCTTGCTATACCGCGGTTGGCAAAAGGATAATAAAAAGAAAAAAATAAATATTTTCCCTCTAAATAGTAAAGAAATTGC
>JABUQX010128535.1:12500-21743 GCA_015478945.1 Trachelipus rathkii
TTTCATGAAATAATATTTTTAGATGAAAAATTTATTGGCAGGAGATGTGAACTGAACAAATTTCAAATAGTACAGAATCCTTAGTCGGATCGGATCCGGATCCGGGGAGTCAGAAAATCGGAACCCGGGTAAGATTGCACAACTTTCGAAGAATATTTTTTTAAAAGATCTTGAACAATTTTCAAATGGTGCAGAAACCTTATTCGGATCGGGCTGAAGCCGAGAGGTTGAACTAAGCCAGGAATAAGTGATTTTTCAAACCTGTTACAGGTGGCATTAATGCCCAGAAAGATGTACTGAACAATTATCAATGGTGCAGAAAACCTTAGTCGGATCGGATCCGGAGTCAGAAGTCAGAGCCGATGCCGTAGTTTGATTTTTTTAAGAAATATTTGTTTAGGTGAAAAATTTTGTTAGAAGAAGTGCTGAACAATTTCAAATAGTTCTAGAAAGCAAGTTCTAGGATCCGGATCTGGGAGCGGGCTGGATTCACAATTCACCCACTCAAGAAGTACCTAGATGAAAATTTGTTGAAGACGTGGTGAACAGGTTTAAATAGTGCAGATCCTTAGTTGGATCCGGGCGGAGTCGAAGTCAGACAGAAGTCCAGAGCCGGTGCAATAGTATAAATTTTTCTCAGAAGAATATTTTTTTAGATGAAAAATTTATTGCCAGAAATCGTGCTAAACAATTTTCAAATAGTGCATAAACCTTAGTCAGATCAGGCAGAGTCCATCCTGAAAACAATGTGTATATTCCCAGGACCATGGTCTCACTACTATTCATTAGCATAACAGCATACCTCATGTAAGACCCCTAGCGCACTCAAGACATTCCCTCTATCAACGATTTAATTGCACCAGTGACCTTCCTACACAACTTTCTTTCTACACTCTGCATCATCTGTTTCCCTTTTCATCCAACATATATTCTAAATATTTAGACTCAGGTTCCAGCTGCTCAGCATCTAACATAACTTCACACCGAGTTTGTCCTCACTCATAACCATATATTCATATTCTTATCCCAGTTACTGGCTTCTCTTTTACACACACCTGCAAATCTCTCTAAACAAAATTCAATTTCCTTTTCCCACCTTAGAAGAAGTTTATTCTACCACTCAATTTCATTAAAGTATGGGAAGGCAGAAAAGTTCCTCAATAAGCATATAACCCCCTCCCCAACAGGTAGACTCCACCTATTGACCTTGCCAACAGGACCGTTAAGGCCTCCCAAGAGACCTCATTGTATTTACCCAATCAATACCCATCCACAAAAAGGTGTTCTTTAAAAATAAAGGAGAATGGGAAAATACGAGTGTTACGATCTGGTGAAACAAATGACTTACAATACGTAGGTCCATATCAGCACAGGTATGATTTGAGGGTGGATAACATGAACTCAGCCCTCGTATCACATAGAAGCAATTATAACCATGCCATAGATACTAATAATATACAAGCAATTTTCCAATGCTCAGGGTGCTCTTCTGAAAACAAATTGAGGTCATTTTGCATAAAGGAGCTTGGAACAATTTCAATCAACAATTAGGAAAAAAATCAAAATAGATTTCACTCCTCAACTAAATATCGTAGGATACCTCATATATGCATCAAAGCAAACCAACCGACTGCAAAATTCATAGCTGGATAGTCTTATGTTACTAATATACTATCTTTTATAACTTGATTGGAAGTCCTGCCTGAAAGAGGTCTCGCACCCATGAGACAGAATCACTCAAAAATGTTATATAATATAACTTCAAGTTCGAGGTTTAGAATTAGTTAATACGGTGAAAAATTAGATCAAATAATAAAACAAGTAAATACATGCTTTTAATAGACTCATATATAACATGAGTAACGCAAAAAAGGCCCAAACATTTGAATAAAAATATAGTTAAAGAGTGAAAACAATTTCTTAAAAATTTTATATATATATATATATATATATATACATATATAAATATATATATATATATATATATATAATAATATATATATATATATATATATATATATATACTATATATATATATATATATATATATATATATTTATATATCTATCTATCTAAGGAATAAGGGAAATCTGCATAGAATAATGATTGAGGATGGTGCTTTCGGAACTGATGAAATGAATGAGACTAGAGTGTGGTGGGAACGCTGAAAATCTGCATAACATTGGCGGTAATGAAGAGGTGATAGTAGTGAATGTGTGTGGTGCCAGAAGGAATATGTATTTTGGGGATAAGTAGTTACTGGACAACTTCGTCGCTACTCTCCTTGAAATCTATCCTGGAAATGACTTTCACTTTTTCTGCGTTACTCACTCTGCGTATATATAAAATAATAGAAACTTAAAATAACTATTTATCCTCAGATTAAATCTCTTTTTAAATATATATATATATATATATATATATATATATATATATACTCTCTCTCTCATATATCTAACTCCTGCTATCTCTACTCGGGTTAGGTTTATCTGTACTATCTAAAAATTTGGCCGCGAGGCAGATGGTGACGTAACCTCGTCGTAGACGAGGTTACGTGTCCGTGGGCCCTCCTGAGGGGGGTGCTGGCCCCTAAAAATAGGAAATGATCTTATAAGGCTGAAATTTGGAGATGGTATAGAGGAGGAAGGAGTAAATAGGATCCGGTGCGGTGCCAAGTTATTAAATATTTGTATAATAATACAGTATTGGTGTCCTAATATATGTATGTTTTTGAACCCGTAGATCTCGAATATGAGAGTATTTATAAGTTCGTAAAGGGTGTCAGGAACCCCCAGAAAGTGGTCATAAAGATTGAAATAGAGCGGAATTTAAGAGAAGTAAGTAAGAGTCGAGTTAGAGAACGAAAGTGTGTCGAGAAGAAGGAGTCTAAGTCTGATGTGTCAGGAGTTGACAGCAACTTCCAGTGCAGTGCCAAAGGAGTAAATCATTCGTATAATATAATGTTTGGTGAATCCTTATATGTTATCAGTAGTAGTCTCGATTATGATGGTTTCAGAACCTTGCGTTTTGACACCTTAAAGCAATAAATCGGTAAATCAAACCGCCACCCTACACCCTCCCCACCCCACCGTGATCTATTGATCTATTGATTCGTCATATTTTGTATAACAATACAAAACTTTTATTCTTTTTTTTACTAACATTAAAAGTACATTTTTACACACCCAAAAAGCAGTAAATCAGTAAATCAAACCACCTAAACTACCCACCCCCTCGTGATCTATTGATTCAAGTCATATTTTGTATAACAATACAAAACTTTATTCTTTTATGTTTATAATTTAAAAAAAAATTTTTACACACCCTAAGCAGTAAATCAAGCCACCCTCCATACCCCACCCGTGTTCTATTTTTTTTTATTTTTATTTTTTACAGTTGTCACCACCACTCACGGGCGGGGCCCTATTCAAGGAGGGGGTGCCAAAATTTCATCCGCTGGCGCAAATTACGCAGATGAGCACGGACGCGGGCTTTAAAGTGAGAGATTAAATTCAACAAGAAACACAGAAGATGGAAGAGAGTTCCTAGGGTGAGGTGGCAGGAAAAAGCACCGCAGTCAAAGCACGCCTGGAGTTACAATATCTACACAAAACTCGTGCGCGGACACAGCATTGTGCTACGAGGACGTAGTAAAGGTGGTGGTACACCAGGAGTGGTAAGTTCCAGCAGACACCTACCGCTGCAGCATCTTATGAAAGAGATAAAAAAGCACCAACATCGCGCCGCAAAGATAGGGTCTAAAATCGTTCAGAAGTCCTAGAACAGTTTATAAATAACGGCGCTGATTCGACTCTGTCAAAGCCAGGTGAGACCAAGAGCCCCAGATATGAGAACGAGTACTCCATACAAGGGCGGATGAGACCCTTGTATAGCTGGAGTAACTGAGAAGAGGAAAAAATCTCTATAGTCTAAACAGAACTCCCCAGTTTCTTTGAGGCCCGCCCTATGCAACCGTTGTGATGTGGGGGTTTCAAGACTGTTTTTGTTTATGTTAGGCCAGGATGTTTATAGCTATCAACAGAGGAAAGACAGAGGCTGGTCGAAGAGAGGAAAGTTAGAAGGTGTTTTAGAGAGGAGATTTTGTAGATGTTGGAGTTTTTAAAAAGTGAATTTCTAAAGGTTGGGGTATTTAATCAGGGATTCTGTCAGATCCTTGAGAATAGAATCGGAAAGATTAAGACGAGTAATTCAGAAGTAAGAAAGGAGCAGAGGTGAGAATGAGTTGAAGAATGAAGGGTCAGTCATCGGCACTCTGGGGTGGATAGAGTTAGATGTGGAGGTGAAGATCAGTAATGAAAAGTAGGAATAAAGTAGGAGATAGACAGAACCCTAAGGAACACCCACTATTAACAGAAAAAGAAGGGGATCAAACTTTCTCAGCTACAATAGATATTGAGTGGCTCAAAGGCTGGACATGGTAACAAAGAAGGAGGAAACCAAGAGAACTTGGAGACGGTGACGTCCCATACCCGGTCAGAAATGCTTTGGATATGTCTAGCGCCACCACGCAAGTTCCTAAGAAAGGAAAACCATAAATCGGTTAAATAGGAAGAGTATATCTGTAGTGAGCCTTGAAAGCCGAAAACCATTGCGATCGGAAAAAGAGAATGAGATTCCAGATGGTCTAAGTGAGAGGTAGAGAAGAGTTTCAAAGATCTTGGATAGAAACAAGTGAGAGCTATAGGGCGAAAGTTGGAAGAATCAAGCAGCTTCTTTTACTGAGTGGTTGGACATGTGCGTGGCACAACGTGAGGAAAAGTGCTAGTATTGAACATAGATAATATATAGTTGTGGGAACGAGGGGTCAGCATCAAGCACATTCCCTTAAAATTCGGGGAGGAAGGCCATCAAGGCCACCCGCCTTCCTAACATTTATAGATCTCAGGAGCCATGCACCCGATCAAATGTAATCACAGGCAAAGACATAGGACACCCCTGAGGAGGAGAAGGAGGAATACAGAATCGTCCAAGGTTGAGTTTGGGGAAAATAGGAGGCCGAAGAGATTGGCCTTCAGTTGGAGAAGAAGCATCAGATCGAATAAGAGGAGGAAAGGCAGATTTACAGAAGTAGAGATGTTTTTGGCCAAAGAGGCCAGAAAGATTTATCAAGCAGGAGAACCAAGGAGGTTAGCGCACTTCCGTTTGATGAAAAGCCCGCGCTCGTCGAAGAATGTATCTATTCTATTTTCATATTCGACATATTTTGTATAACATAACAAAAACCATTTATTTTATATATGTTTACTTAACGTAAAAAATTGCATTTTTACACACCTAAGTAGTAAATCAGTAAATCAAACCACCCACCCTCAAAACTGGAGTTCTGTTCAGGTTGCGGAATTTTTCCTCTGCACAGCTGCTCCAGTTAAAATAAGGGCTTTATCAGCCTTTATTTGGAACACTGTTCTCACATTTGGAGGCCTCCGGGTATTTCCTTTTCTTTGATAGGGTTGAGTCTAAGGCAAAAAACTAATAAACTGTCCCCTACTTTCAACTCCCTTGACCCTCTATCTCTGCGGCGTGACGTTGACTATCTCTTCTATAGGTACTGGCGGTAGATGCTCAGGGGTGTGCGCGTATTCCACCTCCCATTGCGTCGCTCTCTCACCAATACAAGAGGTGCTCATGCTCTGCATAGACAGTGAGTAGTGAAACCACAAATTGCTCGCTATGGTGCCTCTTTCTTTCCAGATACTTCTGTTTTGTGAAACTTCTAGCCATCTTCTGTTTTCTTGCTGTATTTAATCTTCCTCTCTTTAAAGCCCACAATTGTGCTCACTTGAGAGATTTGCGTTAGGCTTGGATTGGGTGGGGTTTTCCTTGTTTTTATTTTCTGCCCCACTCCTTGAAAAGGGCTTGGCCCGTGAGTGGTGGTGTTGGCTTTGTAAAAAAAAAAAAAAAAAAAAAAAAAAAGAAAGGTTTCAGTTTTACCATATATATATATATATATATATATATATATATATATATATATATATATATATATATACTATATATATATATAATATATATATATATATATAACCTTACTCTCTACTTTATATATATATATATATATATATATATATATATATATATATATACTCTACTCTCTCTCATATATATAACTGCTATATATATATATACTCATCTCCTAAATATACTGTATATACAGAGGTGGGCACGATCCATTACTCCGTTACTAACGGAACTAGTTTTTGAGTACCGGAGTAACGGACTCGTCTTTTTCTTTCATGTAACGCTCCAAATAAGTTTATTTTTTTCTGCGTTTCTTATTGGTCCATTACATTTGTTCGATTTTCTTTGAATGTTGATAGCCAGTTGACCACCCCGGTCAAGCTAAAAAATAAACTTACATAATATATATATATATATATATATATATATATATATATATATATATATATATATATATATATATATATATATATATATATATATATATATTATATACATATGTATTAAGGAATTTGCATAGAATAATGTATAGGGATGGTGCTTTCGTAACTGATGAGATGAATGTAACTAGAGTGTGGTGGGAACACTTCGAAAATCTGCATAACATTGACAGTAATGAATAGGTGATAGTGAATGTGTGTGGGTTTGATAGTGTAAGAAGGAATAGGTATTTTGGGCATGAGGTCATTAGTAAGGAGGAGGTAATGTGTAGAGCGAAAAGTTGAAGGATAGTAAATCTGCAGGTATAGATGAAATTACCGGTGGAATGATCAAGAGCGGAGGTGGAAAGGTGATTGATTGGATTTGGAAGTTGTGTAACAAAATGTTTATGAAGAGCATAGTTCCGATGGATTGGAGGAGAGCAGTAATAGTACCCTTATATAAGGGTAAATGAGATAAGGGTAACTGTAGGAATTATAGGAAATTAGTTTTTAAGTGTGGTAGGGAAGATATATATATATGGTTTAGTGAAAAGAAAATAGATATTGAGTGACTGAAGGAACTAATTGTAAAGAAAAACAAAATTAGCTTTAAAGTGAGGCAGAGAGATGTGTGGATAAATCTTGTGAAAAAAAATGATTGAGAGAAAATAGAGAGAGGAGGAAAGAATACTAAATTGTATTTGGGTTTTGTGGGTTTGCAAACAGGCGTATGAAATGATTAATACGGAAGCTCTATGGCAGGTGTTATTGATATATGATATTGGTAGTGGTAGCTTCTGAATGGAATCAAGTATATATGACGATAGTAAAGCGTGTGTAAGGAAGTATATGGAGTTGAAAGTGATTGTTTAATATTAATAGCGGAGGAGAGGCAGGGATGTGCTATGTCTTCTTGGTTATTCGATTTGATATGGATGAGGTTATGAAATAATTAGAGGGGTGGGATGGCAAGGGATGGTGTTAGAATCAGGGTTGTGGAGTTGTTTCAAAAATATTCCGACTCTGACTCCACCTCTTCAAATCTGGAATGAAATATTCTCTTCAAAGTATCGACTCCCCGACTCCTGACTCCGACTCCGATTCCACAATCTCGGTTAGAATGATGGAAAATGGAAGGGTGGAGGATGCCCTACCTATTATATACGGATGATTTGGTTTAGTGGCAATCTGAAGAGTTTAGAAGAGGATTAGTAGATAGGGCTAGCAGAGTGTTAATAAAGGAGATGTTTGAAGGTAAACGTAGATAAGAGTAAGGTTATGGTTGTGAGTGAGGACAGTCCTCGGTGTGAAGTTATGCTAGATGGTGGGCAGCCCTGAACAAGTGTCTGGGTTTAAATATTTAGTATACATGTTGGATGAAAAGGGAACGGATAATGCTGAGTGTAGTAGGAAAATTGTGATGAATAGCAGGAAGGTGTCTGGTGCAATTATAATCGTTGGTGGATGCAAAGGGACTTAGTCTTAGGGTGCTAGGGTCTTTATGAAGGTATGTTTTTAATAATATGATAATGTTGAAAGTATATACTAAGCAAATTTTAAGATACCGTAATTGTGTCATATTCAAAGCTAAAGTAACGGGTAGCGGGTAACGACTTCGTTGCACCACTTCAGGAAACGGAATAACGATACTTTAACTACTTTTTCAAGTAACCGATGCTGTAACAGAACAAAATTTTTGATGCCACGATCACCCCACCTCTGGCGCCTTATAGTAACCAACTATATATAATATGTATATATGTATATAATTACTTCTTCTTCTTTATATATATATATATATATATGCTCCTGTATATATATATGTATATGTAGCATATATACTCTTATATATATCATGCTGCTGCTAACTATAACTATATCATATATCTACACACCATCTCTCTGATGGGCTTTCGCCAGCATCTCTTGTTGAATAGCATCTTCTTTTTCTTTAGCATTAATGCATACTGATGGCGGATTATTCGAAAACTCTTTTATCAGCCCTGTGGTTTTCGATGGTCCTTGAGTTGACACTCGGGTGAAGGTTTCACCCTTTCAATGGAACTAACATCTTCTTCCATTTGGCCTAAAAATCGTTCTCGACTCTCCAAGTCGTGTTTCTAGGCGCAAAAGTTTTCGATGCTGGTCCAAGAGTTTTCAAGCAAAGCAGAGTGGGGGCCGGGTTGCTAGCCCTGTCGCCCTTGAACTGTGAGAAGAAATTCTTCTTATGTCCTAACTGCGTCAAATATCCATTCTTCTAATAATACCATTATATATATATGTAATAACATAATACATATAATAGCTACCGCCACATCTAAATATATATATATATATATATATATATATATATATATATCTACTATATTCTCTATATATATATATATATATATATACTCTATATATATATATATATATACCCTGCAGGTATAGATGAAGAACTGCTAATTGAAAATGATCAAGAACATGCATTTGAGATGATTGATTGGATTTGGAAGTTGTGTGACCAAAGCGTTTATGGAGGGTATAGTTCAAGGGATTGGAGAGAGCAGTAATAGTACCATATATAAGGGTAAAGGGATAAGGGAACTGTAAGAAATTATAGGGGAATAAGTTTATTGAGTGTTAATAAAGGGAAAAATATATCGCTGGTATTTTGGTCCGAAAAGAGTGCGTCAGTGACTGAAGGACTGATTGGTGAAGAACAAGGTGCGTTTAAGGAGTGGTAGAGGATGTGTGTGGAACAAATCTTTACATTGAAAATGATTGAGAAAATGAGGGAGAAGAAGGTAAATTGTGTGTTACGTTTTTATGGATTTACAACACATGCGTATGATAGGGT
>JABUQX010128536.1:0-20000 GCA_015478945.1 Trachelipus rathkii
GAGAGAGAGAGAGAGAGAGAGAGAGAGAGAGAGAGAGAATTTTTGTATGTTATAATAGATTGTTTTGTTGTATATATTGGAATTAGCCTAATTCACTATGCCGTAAACTGTAAATTATTACCAAAAATTTCCTACTAGACGGCACATTTTTTTTTGTGCCGTTTAGGTAGCAGGACCGAGGATTCAAACCCCTTGCTCTCGCGAGAGGGAAAACTACGATCCTTAAGCGAGAGACTAGCTCTAATCCAACTGAGCACAGATATCATATATATATATATATATATATATATATATATATATATATATATATATATATATATATATATATATATATATATATATATTATATATTATATATATATATTATATATAATATACTATATATATATATAATATAATATATATATATATATATATAATATATATAATATATTAATCTTATTAATCTCTCGTTGATTTAAAGGAAACTTACTGAAAATGTCATAAAAATTGAACGAACAGTAAAAATAGTACAAAAACCAACAGAAGAACGCCACGAAAAAAAAAAAAATAAACCAAAAAAATATATTGCAAGGAAAAATTTTAATTTTACAACATTTGTCTTATTGAGCAAAATAATTTAAAATTTCGTCAAGAGTCGATTTTTCATGAAAACTTGCAATGAAATGTTTAAAATGAGCAGAAAAGAAAGAAAATCTTGAAAATTTTTTTTTGAGAAATGAACGAAAAAAGTTATGAAAGTTCTTCAAATTTCATATTTTCAACATGAAAAAAAAATTTTACTGCCACATGCTACTTTTAAAAAAAAATATATATATCTATTCCCTCCTCCTTGTCTCCACACATTTGCCGTCTATTTTATGCCGCCTTTTTATTTGCTTTCTTCTTCTCACAGTATTCCCCCATATTATTTGCTTCGATGACTCATTCCCTTTCCTACCATTTACACTGCTTCAATCCTCCCATACTCACTACCCTTATTTATTCTTTATGGTTCATCGACTCACGCCATCCATTCATAATCGTAGTTCCACTTTTAATTTGCGTCCCTCGGTGAAGAAACCTTAACCTTTTTTACTTTATTCAACTTTGCCAACTTAATTATACTGCCCACTATACACAGATATGTGTTCTCTAAAGCTCTATTATTTATGAAATCTTTACTGCTATTACTTCTCAACTATTTACTTAAATGGAGGATAGGCCACTTATAGTTTATCATTATGGCAAATCTCATTAATGAACCTTTAGGCAATTTTTAAGTTTATTTTAATTGTCACTGGGGGGGGGGGGGGTTTTTACCTACCCTAACTACCCCCTCCTTTTATAAATCATTATTATCTGGTGTTCTTGTATCTCTATTTTATTTTTTATAGTTTCATTCAAAATAAATTGAAGGAACATAGATGAGCGTCTTGGGCGAACTGAACCTGTGGGACCACTCTGTAAAGATGATATAAGTAATCATAAGCGATGTATGATTAATTATATGTATTTTAGTTAGTATGAGATCTTTGGTATTTCATGGTCTTCTTCGTCATGCGCACTCTCTTCCTCATTTAATTTTGTTTTTTTACACATACAAAAAATTTGATATTACAAAACTATAAGAAAGTAGCATTTTAATACAGGATTTTGGTGGGGTAATTTTTTTAATTTTTATTTTCATCTTACCTTTTAATTTTAATTTTACCTTATTAACGTTTGTCATATTCTATACTCTTTTTCTTTCTTCATTATCTTCGCCTTTCATTTCATTTACTTTTCTGTGTGTTGGTTTCTCACACACATTTATAGAATTTCCCTTCATACTAAGGCGTTATAATCGGAGTCTTGTCAGCTTTATGGTTCTAAACAGAAATAGGAAATGCTCCCAACTGTTGCGTCTCCATTTTGTCAAATTTTAGCGTGCGACTCAATTTTCAGGAAAATCTGCTTCGTCCCCCAATAGACCGTAAGGAAGTTCTTCACGTAAATCTATTCTGTGTAAGTAATTTACTATTTCCACTTGCTATATCCGAATTTCATGGCGAGTGGTCTATACGGATAACCCATGGAACCATGACAACATACTCAACGAATGGCGGCCGTAGTAGCGCTTTTCGTCGTAGCTTTGATAAGACTCGTTCTCATTCGTTGGCTGGGGAGAAGTTCAGACATTTAAAATCATAACTTCTTTCATTCGCAATCTGTGTATATATCTTTATCAACACTATTTTATCCTAATATGCCCTTTTCAGTCAACACTTTTCCCACGACCGGCTTTCCCCCACGATAAGTGTGATGTTCCGAACTCCCCTTATTGGTCTTGTAATTATCACATTTACCACCATCTCTCACTTGTTTATTTTTTTTTTTTTCTCGGTTTTTTTTTTTTTTTAACCACGTGCTCCATCAGAACATCTGATCAAAAATATTTGTACCAATCGTTCGCATTTTTATTGCTCGAACTAACTATTCAGTGGCTAAACACTGGATTAGATCATTTCACTTATTCGGAGAGTCTGCACACAATAATGGTCTTGAAATTCGGAAACAACGCGCTGATCATCTATAATCTCGAGATTTACCTCTTCTGAAATTTTCAGTAAGTTTCATTGTAAACAATTCCTACACACATGAATTGAGTGCGTAGTGTCGCCTATATTATATATATACCTCCCATAGTGTACTTTTGGCCTGCCTGACAACTACATCATCCCTATCTCATTTTACTCACTGACCTTTCATAATGTTACCCTATATCCATGCCGGGCTATGTCCGCTTTTTTCTGAGCTTACCACTCACTGTCTTAAACGTTTCATCTCTTTTCCCACTCTCACTTCACTCGTAAGTCTTTTGTTAACAATGCAAATCCAAAGAACTATTAGTCTTCTGAACCTCATTATTACACTCTTTCTCAGTAACCTGGGAAGGCAACAATAACGCCTTATATGTATAATGTTGACCAAACTCTTTTATTCTACTGTCAACTCATTTTATATCATTACAATTTAAAATTGAGACCTAAAATATATGTCTCATTTTACTTTTTAATAATTATCTTTATTAATATTATTTACACAACTACAACATCTTCTTCTTTCAAAATTTTAGATTTAACTTATAAATTTTATAGTTTGTTTTGCTCATTATAATAACTAATTATTATTACCTGCCCTTCTCTTTTTATTAGCCTTTATTCTAAAAATTTTATAAAGGTTTAAAGTAAATAATTTCTTATAATTTTTATATATACGTATAAATTAACTTAAATGTATATTGAAGTACTATAATTTTATACTATATCTATGGTATGCTGCAATTCTTTGCTAGACTTATTATCAATTAATTTTCTCTATTATATCATCTTACTAATTATATATATATATATACCCCCAATCTATAGGTTTTTCTCCACTCTATCTAAACATACATACAATTATTTGATTATATAAAAATACAATAATGTTATAATTTATTACTCATTTATATAATAAATATATTATTAGGTTATTTATAAAATTATGATATTCTCATATAACATGATAATATAAATATATAACAGTTATTTTATTAGGATTTATTTAAAAACTCACTATTTTCTCTCAAGTCTTAGATTTAGTACTATAAAGTACATTAATATTATATAGTCTATCGATAAATTTATATTAGTATGTAAATAAATTTATAATGCTAATTAGGTTTAGGGAATAAATGATTTATTATTTATATTACCTTCATAGATTTATTTTGATACTAATTTTGTTGATTAGTACCTAGATTAATCACATTTACATATCTAATTTAATATAATATATCATAATATATATATTATGTTAGTCTATAAGTTTTCCTTCTAATTTTCATCATCTCAATACTTTAAATCACTTCATCCACTACATTACTTATATTCTATCTCATTAGTTATTATAATATAATATCTTAAGTAGATATATCTATAATAGTTGGTCAATATATATCGTTAATTATCTTGTGGGTTTTTACTTGGAATACTTAATAATCTGTATAGTACTAAAAAAGGGTTATATTACATAGGAATTAATACCGTATAAAGGTGCAAACTAATTAATTGAAAATATATGTATTATAATTAAAATGTGTATTTTTAACATCAATTAATTCTATAATCTAGAAGAATTTATATCACTTATCTTGGTCTTAAAAAGGTAAAATCTAAACAAGAGTTTTGTAAAATTCTTGACTACGCTGAAGCAGGTTCGCATCTAATATCACGTTTATTATTCTCTATTTTTCGCTTCTCTCTAATATGATAGGAGACCAAACTCGCAATATATACCGCTTCACTATTTGTTTTTATGATAAGTCTATAGCTGTACGCCTATAAAACAAGTTTGTGTCACAGTGTTTTCATGATGTTTGTTTGTTCACCGAAATGCTTCGGTGGCTTTCTTTAACTTCTCGTGATCCTTGTACGAGTGAACCCATAGAGGAGCGAGATGCGCTTTACCGATGTTCTCCTCGTTACCAACCAAATAAACAATCTTACTTTTCCTAATAATAAATTAAGATATTATAAAATATATCCATGTATTTGATTTATAGTTAAAGATTTAATACGTTATTATAAAATACGTTTTTCATCGTTCAATTGCTATCCACTAAACACATCATGAGTATCTTTTTAAGTGATAACTTTTAAAACATGCTAACTATTTCAATTATTTACAACGTATCCTAAGTTATATACTATATATAGTCTACGATTGTACATCTTGCTTTTATTAATACATTACACGACGCCCACCCCACCCTTTTTATATATTTACTTATGTGATAAAATAATAATATTAAATCTAACAGTTGAAAATTCCTCTCTCTTATTTGCCAAATTTCCAGGTGATGAGCCACTAGACGAATAGTTGACTTCTTCCATTAACCTACATGCTCAAGTTAATGTACCTACATAAATGTATTTCGACATTTCTATCCTTTATGTGGTACTTAACTAATAATTTAAGCTTCTTAACATCTTTTTTTATATTTTCTCAAAGTTAGTATATTATAATGACTTTGCAGCCTTTTTTGTATGTAAACCATTTTGATCCTACCACTTGTTATTTATATATAATTATTGAATAAACTTTAATTGATACAAAGGTCAATCGTACTTACTAAGTAATTGGATTATAAAAAAGAACGTGTGATAAATACAGCCATAAATACAGTATTGTCATAAAAATATTTTCTAATAGCCACGACCCATGAATATTTCATAATGGTCTCACCGAGTTTTTGAATAGGGCGCTAATTTAATTAACAGTGTGGAGTCCCAACAAAATGGAGATTGAATGCAGTCTTGGTGCGGAGAACTGTCTGTAGCACACAGCACTGAAAGTCCACACCAAGAACTGTGTTGGCTCCAACCGAAAAATATGTTCGTCATATATAATCGAGAGACTACAAACGTATGGATATGCCTCACAAACAATGTACATAGTTGTTCCCAGATTCACATAGCTGCCTTGTACCATAAGGAAATTTTAGTATCCCTATTACTCGACTCTACCATACAACCAGTTGAACATTTTCGTACAACTTGCTGGCCTGTCAGCAATTACAGCATAACACGCTCTGTGAATCCTCCGAGCTACAATTACGCTCCCTGGTTTTATAACTCGCAAAACACTACAACGTCTACCCCCCAAATACTACTAAATTTCCTGACAAACCATCATTTCGCTACCCTTTTCCTTTAACCCCTCACGCCCTAACCTCCACAAGCGTTTCTTCATAGTCTCGACTGCCCTACCTCGGTCATTTATTAATCTACTCACTAAGACTCTTCATATAGTCACGTTTTCATTTCACACCTTAAGCTTTTTCACATCTTACTGAATCCCTTCTCCTAATCTGACTCTTAGTCATATTAACTTATATTTTACTATGCTATTTATATATATTATACTGCCCTCTATACTTATTTGATACCTCTACCCTGCAACATCACTATCATCTGACTCATATATTTTGTTGACTAAAATCTCTCTATTCATAATTCTACTAATAACAATACGAATAATAAACTACTATCTGGCAACCTATGGATTTAAATCCTCATATAAATATATTCAGTTTTCTTTTTAATTATTCTTAGTATATATTAGATAAAAGTTACCTATTACTAAGATAAGAGTATCTATGATTAATCATTAGAGTATCACTACAAATTATTAGCAATTTTTCAGTTTTACCCTATTTCATGAAAAACTCAACATTTTATTATTAAATTAATATTAATAGTCAACTCTTACTTGATATCGTATATATTATATATCTCACCTCTGTAGATATTTTTTGTTTACGATACCTACTAGTTAATAATGATGGATCCCGGCTGAAATGACTTATTATCGGGTTACCTCACACATATCTTTAATAATATTTAATTATTTATCTAAATGTTATACTCTTATGGATTTACTTTCATATTAATTAATATTTATACTACAATCTGCAGACCTCCTATAACTACTTTATCTTTTCCCTCTCTATCTTCCTGGCCTAGTGAATCAAACTATTCCCTGTCTACCCCTATATCTCCGTCCCTATAATAACAATATATAATAATAAGTGAATATCCCTCTATTTCATATTCCTGAAAGGAGTCTCCATATATTCTTTCATTAACCCATGCCTCAAGTTATGCAATAATATCTAGTTTCTCATTATGGTATAACTAATTCAGTCTCATTTTTTTTATTTTCAGGCCTATGAGTCATTTGTGTAAACATATTGATAACTCGAAAATGCTGTTATTTTTATTGCTATCATCATTATTTAAACCTGTAACAAAACTAGTTTTATTTATCTCCCCACTATTACAGTTACAATTGTTATTATTCGTATTCAGATTTACCCCCCCCAACTTTACCTGTATAATCAGTAAAGGTTAGGGATCTTGCCATCTACCAGTTATAATACTTAAGATTTGTTAGGGTTCATTAGAGTACTGTAAGCTTTATATATTATATATATTATAATATATATATTATATATATATATATATATATATATATATATATATATTATATATATATATATATATTATTATATATCTAAATATATTAAATATATATATATTTCTTATATATATATATATATATATATATATATCTATATTATATATTATTATATATATATATTATATATATATATATATATATATATATATATATTATATATTATATGTATATTATATTATATTTAATATATTATATATTATATATATATTATATATTTATATATATATTTATATATATTATATATATATATATATAATATATATATATATATATATATATTTATATAATATAGTATATATTTATATATAAATATATATATATATATTATATATTATATATACACCGTCAACGGGGGGAAAATGAACCTCTCACTCTCATTCTTCATCATGATAAAATTTAGAAATTAAAATTGGTAACTTTTAGAGGTTTTTTAGTTACTTAGGGCTTTGAAATTTTATTTCATTTACATGATGTTATGATAAAATATGTTTTATTTTAAAGATTGCTAACTTACATAATAATATTAGTAATTATTTATGAAAAACTAAGAGTTGTACAAAAAAAAACGCAAAAGGGATTTTTCTGAAATTTCAACACCGCTTGTAGTTAAGACCAATATACGTAAGTACTGTATTAATCTTTTTAATAATTATTTTAAAGTTTTTCTTTTTGAAAATTACTACTTTTGTTACATAAGTGGTGAGGGATAAAATATATATGATTAACGCCCTATATTGTTGGGTATATAATATGAAAATTAGAACCCTATATATATTTAGTGGAAGAACATATTTTTCATGTATTTAAATATATCTAAATATATATATCCTGCAATTTAATTACTTTTTATAGCTTTAACTTCTTAAATAAAAATATTTAAAATTTTGAGAAAATTTAACATTATTTCTAGATATTATTAAGGCTATATATGATTTACCCCCCCCAAAACTAATTTATCTCACTAACCTAACTTATACCAATGTATCAGTTATGCTGATAGGAGGTAATAATGATATTATAGACTTACTCTCGTTCGGTTAAATGATACAAGTTAGAAATACCATTTATATATATAAATATTATAACACATCTTTTTTTACAACTCAATCGTTGAGAAAAATTACTTTATAGAAATAAGACAGGATAAGATATGGCTAACATGATTAACTATGTATAAAACTTATTTTGAAGCAATAACTTAGAAACTTATCCCATAATAAAGGACTCGCAGGTTTATTTATTACTTTCTAAGGAGCAGCTATGCTAGAAGACTATACAGTTTGTAAGAATCATACCTCATAACTCATGTTCACAGAAGTGGGAATGTGATTAAAGATATTATATAGGAGAGGTGTTTTTTCTTAATTTATTAAAAACTTCAAGGTAAAAACGTAAGTTTAAGAAATATGATATTAATATTAAATATATTAATATATATTAATATATATATTATATATTATATATATATTTAATATATATATATTATATTATATATATATTATATTATATATAATATATATATATATTATATATATAATATATAATATATAATATATATATATATAATATATATTTATATTTATATTATATATATATATATATATATTATATATATATTATATATATATATTATATATATTATTAATATATTAATATAATATATTTATTAATCTTATATATTATATACTATATATATATATTATTATTATTAATTATATATTATATATTTATATATATAATATATTATATATATATATAATTAATTATTATATATCTTTTAATTATTAATATATTATAATATATATTAATTTATATATGTATAAATATAAATTTATACTGTATATTTGAAATCCTTAGCTCCAGAGCGTAGACTGATAATATTTACAAATATTGATATTAGGTATATATACTCATAAAATCGATTTTCTTGCTCACTCATTATTTGTACAAATAACTCAGACTTCCAGATTCTTCTCACCTTTCTTTTGTTCCCTTCTAATCATACTATCTCTCTGCTCACTTTACACAGGTAACTCATTTTTATCTATTCGTGTCTTTATGTGCATTTTACCCTAAGAAATCCAGGTATCTTTGCTATCTCCTTAATTGACGCCTCAAACTTTGGTCCTACCTGTATCATCCACTCACCCTTCACTTTTTGATATATTTGTTCGTGTCCCTATAATTCCAATCAATTTTCGTCCTAATCCTTTGAATTCTTTAATATTTACTTATTAGTATTCGATGTCTATGGAGTCAATTTGTACGACACTCTCAGCCATAAGTAGAAATGTTTGAATCAAACGACAAAGAAAAATATGTCCGTATACATTATTCACCTTTTCCCCCTTCTTCATTCCTGACATAAATTCTTCTGAAGTCGTGTTCTTTTCCTCCACGCTGGTCATCTTTCTTTTCTCTTTAACTTCGTTCTTTTTGTCTGTTTTCTGCTTCTATTTCAGGCCCTAATTTAATTCTTATTCTCTCTCTTTCATCTTTTCTTTTCTATTATATTGCAACAATCAGAGTATGTACAAATTCTCTATATCCGGAGGGAAATAGCCACGACAATTGAACTCAAGGAAATTTGCCATATTAATAAAGTCACTTCATTTTATGTCATATGTGATAACTAAATAACTTACAAATAGCAGCAATATATAGTTAAATTATTCTAATTTTAATTGCCGCATTGACCAAATAAAATATAAAATATTTTGTCACTAAGTAACTCACTTATTTCACTATCATGATGTATTTCTCTATTCTTAATTACAACAACAGAAAAAATGAATAAATAAAAACATGAAGCAAAACTACCAAAGTTTATCGTCAACCCCTTAACTTACGTATGGAACACTCACTCCGGCTTCGGAGTGTACAATTTATTACTTTTCTACTTGTCTTATTATATATATATCGCAACACTCATTTCTTTTCTACTCATTAATTGGGTAATTATATATATAGTATATATATATATATATCTACTTATATTATATATATATTCTATATATAAATTATTATATATTCTCTATAAATTATATATATATAATATATTAATTTATATATAATTTATACTATATATATTATATATATATATAATCTAATAATTAATATTAATTTATATATAATATATATATATATTATATATATATATTAATATATTATATTAATATTAATATATTAATAACCAATTTGGATGGATTTATAATTTATGTAAATTATTATTAATATTGACATAAACTCAGATATGGGAATTAATATTTTAATTAATTGAGTGAATTTAACGTAAAATAACATTTATTTATAATGTCTAAAGACAATAGGTTGATAAATCCAATTTAACTAAAAATAAAAATATTAGGCCCTCACCAAATCTTGTCTAATTGTTGTGTCTTCGCCTAAGCGATATATAGTGTCCTTTGTGTGCGAATTATGTTCCAGTGTTGTACAGACGAATTCGTAAGTTTTGTTGGATAACGCTTAGGAAAGAAGATTGTAAATACTGGTTACTCAATGTAGATAGTGCGAATTTGAATAGTATACATTTACGGATGATGTGAACTAAATCCACCTAGTTTTATTATAAATCACAGATTATATGCTGAAGTCAGGGAAATTATATATAGTTAAAAATAGTAGGGTATTTATATAATTTCATAAATACATATAGAGAATAGATCTACATTGGATCACTAAATACGTTTTGACTATTTTATTTTGTTCATATATTTATTTATTATATTTTTATTCCTTCAACCTTATGGGTACAAAGTTTATATACTTTGTGATTAACTGAAGGCGCACTACGGAGATCGGAGAGTGTCGGTAGTACAAAATAAAAAAAGTTCGATGCATGGCGTAATAAAAGGCATCGGAGTGCAGTAAGACGATAAAAATTATGATGCTCCTTCTATCCCGGGCACGAGATTGAAAATTTTGTGGCTATAGTTATTTTCAATCCGTGTGCTAATTTCCTGTTGTAGTATAACTAAGCTTATTCGTCAGATTCAATCTGATCAATAACCCTTAAAAACTATAATCCTAATTCTCTTTTCCTAACTTTACATCTGATCGTAAGCAAAGGTGGTGTTTTGTCCAAAAAAATCTCGCTTACTACGCTCCTTTTTTTTGTTGGACGGAGTTGTCAGTCTCGAGCTAGTTTTTAATGGGATTGATGTATTGTTTCATTAAAAGACCTAGTTTATAAAAGCACTTTAAATAGCTTCTTCCGAAAAACAGTACATTCCATAATATTTCGCCCTTTTTTTTTTGTTGTGGGCGCCTTTTGGGGGATAAGCACTGTCTTTCGAGTACTCTCTTTTTTGCCGATTTTTTTTTTTCCTTTATATTTTTTATATTGCGGTTTTGACTAGTACACGAGTACTATGACTTATTAGAAATTTTTTTTGTGTTTGCCCTGTCTCGGATGTAATTTCTTACATTTTTGTATTTTTTTTAAACGATTATTGATACTGAACTCAACTGCCTTTATGCAACATATACCCCCAACCACCTCCAACTAGTTTTACACGTACCCCACTCGTGGCGTAGTTCATTTTAATGGACGCGAATAAACAAAATTTTGGCTCCCAAAACCGTATAATTTTTTTTTTTATTACTATGGTTCGTTTGTTGCGTACTTATAGGGTGTCAATAGATGATAAACAACTGCAGTAATAATCGCGCTTCCCACGAAAAAAAAAATTTATACCTATCAAGGCACTACTACTACCCAGTCCAGTATGTCTATACCGCCTTGCTTATCTTCATTTACCCCTAGTAGGCCGCCCTAACTACAAGCCGCCGTTATTCCACCCTTCTCATAAGACGAGTAGATCTTCACCTTTCGCTTTCTCTCCTAAACTCAGTCTAACGTGAACCCCCATCATTATAGGATACAATTTTTTTGTATATTATGGTATGTTTCTACAATTATACTAAACATAATTTACAGTGTAAAGTATGTAGTGACTGGCAAAAATTAATGCTATAGAGGCTCCAATTTATTATACTACTACATCTAACTTATCTCATTATATTTAAATAACTCAACTCACTAGATTTATTAGTCCTAATGTAACCCTGAGTGTTATTCTAATATTAATAACATATATATCACATATATAAATATTAAGTTTATCTAATATATCTAAGTTCTTTCAAATCTTTTTGCCTTAAAGTAATGATGTTATATATACTATAGGATCTTAGTATAAAATCTATAATGTATGGCAATTAAAAGGTGGTTGGTATGAATAATAATGTTTCTTTAAAAACTCTAGTTGTTAGCATGAATATAATAATGAGTTAGGAATATATTCATTTAATAATTATTTAATATGTATTTCTAAGATATTTGATGCTGGTAGCTTCAAATTTTTTTTATTAATTAATGAGGTGTTAGATGGTATAATGTATAATAATGTTAGTTTAAACACAATTTAGTTGACTATGCTCTCTCCCATGGTTTTATACTCGCTTATAGTTTAAGTACAAGAAGACACACTTATAAATAACTTGTTCTAAGGTTTGGTGATTGCACTCTATGGTGAGACAGTTAAATTCTACCAAAACAATTATATATGTGTATGAAATTTAAAATACAAATCTTTCAAAATTGATTAACAAAAATAATAAGATATGGGTACTATATATAGACTAGGTCGGGGACATGTCTGAAGTGTTCTATTTTGAGAGTGATTCATATGTTATTTATTAAGTTTTTTTTTTTTATCTTTAATCACCCCCTTCTCTCTAACACAGATAAATTACAACTATAACAATAGTTTAAAAATGTAATAAATGAACTTTTGACATAGAAGATTCTTTCTATGTATTTTCAAACATTTTGTTATATAAGGAACCTGAATCGTTTATAGTTTTAATTAAACTAGCTTAAAATATTACTTTTGAAGCAACATTATGCGCTACTAATAACACATAAGTGGCCGTGACACCGGGTTTTCCCTCTATTAAAGCAAGCATATATTTTTTTTTTATTGACTCATGGCTGTTGATAACAGTGGATGTCAAGAACCATGAGGTTTGGCCTTATTGGTTTTTCAACGTACAAACAGTCAACTCTGCAACCACCTCTCTCCCCCTCCTATTTTCTTCCACAGTGATATAAAACAATATAATTTCGCCCCCCAGGTCCTACGATTTATAATATGCATTTCAATACGAGAATTCAGGTCCCAGGCTCTTCTAGTCCTCTTCACCTCCTCTTCTGATAAAAATAAACCTTTTTCCACTTCTTCATTTTTTCTTTTCATCGTTTGCTCCTCGCTCTTACTCTATATACTCATATACTACCAAATAAATTTTCCTTATTCATTCAATTTACAAGAATTTCCGGGTACCAGCAGAGCCGGACGCAAAACCTCTAGAATCCAACCAAACAAGCATAACAAATATGAATTTTTCGCTTCTTTGCTTTAGGCTAAATAGTCTCTCTGATTTCTTGCACCCTAATAAATGTTTTAAACCTTTCTAACTTTTGTAAACCCACCTTTCTAGTTTTATATATGATGTATCACATTCCCCCTTTCAGCTACACTTTAATTTATCTCATAAAGTACTTACACCTCCTGTGATATGCCTTCCGTTAGAAGTCTCAACCTTCTTTACATAGATCAGACTCACTCCCCTATATATAGTACCTATACTTATTCCTCCCTACTGTCCCGAGTCTTTTTACTCTTTTAACCCTTATCTAATACTATATATAGCTACGCTCCGTATTTATTTGGATATGCTTCTATGCTGGATTGGTGGTGTTTAACATGTAGGCCCCTTTTGGCATAATAGTTTATAATTATGTCGACCAATTTTATTATTTCCTCACAAGTTACCTTAATCTACTTCCCCTGTTGTCAGCTAATATGTTATTGTTGCTAATATCATCTCTCCTGAGAAAAACGACGTTTCTTATTTGTATATAACACTCAGTTTCTCTTCCAAATATGTGTATTATTTCTATTTTGGAAATAAAGATCATTGTTGGAGGTAATTTTTTATCTGAGGGACAATTGTATCGTTTATTGGTCCCGAAACGTATGTATTGAACACTTTGACGCCAGCCATCAAACACATAAATTTGGTTGTCTGATCGCTTCGACTACTATTTAATTTGATCCTCAAATTAGCCTTCCTATATCGATTAATATACTACTATTATATATTCCTTTTGCATTTTATTTCCCCTTTTCGTCCCTGTCCACCATCACAACATAGTAGTTTCATTTAATGTAGCATAATGGTATATAGATACTAATTTTTTTCTAGCTCTCTGATGTTATTTTATTGCGCACAAGTAATTCTTGAGAGAGAGAAGCCCTAAGGTTTACTTTCTGCCTGGCTTTTTATGGAAGAAAGTATAATTAATCAACGACTCATACGATTTTACTTTCTTAATCTGTCCTTTAAAGTTATCTTATTCTATCAAAATAATAATAATATGTTATTACTTCTATTGGTTAACGTTTTTAATTTACTGTTAAAAGTACTTTTAATTAAATTAATAATTATTTTTGATATATTTATATATATATATATTCTATTCTCATTATCATTATATTCTATTATATTCTTCATAATACTTTATATCTTTATATATCTTATATTATATATATATTAATATTATATATTCTCATATAATTATATATATTTATAACGTATAAAATACCTGATTATATATATATTAAATATTAATTTAATACCATATATAATTATATATATTTAATATTATATATATATATATATCTATTATTATTTATATTACTATTACATATATAATTTATATATATTAATATTCATATATTATGGTTAAATTGTGATTTTAACAAACTACATCACTCTATCTCAAACTTATCACATAGATACTGAGAAATAAGGATACATTGTTTGTGAAATTCCTGGTTAAAATTTTAAGTGCTGGAAATGGTAAATAAAAAAAAATAAATAACAACCAAAAAAAAAAATCATATCTCTAATAAAAACTAACAATTATGCTACAGTGAAAGGAATACATTTATTTTTTGGATAATCCTTGGTAATAATAATTTTATAGTTTAGTAAAATTGAGAAAAAATATAATATTAAAAAAATAAATAATAAAATAAAACTATTTTTCTTTTAAATTATTTTTTATATATTTAGTGTAGCAGGGGATCATAGTTAAATATATCTACTATTAATTCATCTTATTATTATTTTGCTTAAAATGGTTATTAACACGTGCGCACAAATGTCATGGGGAGGCGTCGAGGCCGACGGGGAACACAGGGGGGACGTTTTCCAATACCCTTTGGGGGAGGGGCGGAGGAAACCCCCGCGACATTCCCAAAATACCTAAAGAGCGGGCTTGGTTCCGGAGACCCCTCCCCGGAGGGGGGGAATTAGTCCTACCCCGTAGTTCCGCCGGAAGGCCGAGAGACCCCGACTCCTGCCATCGGTGCGCTATACCCAGTAAATTAATTTCTTTAGTTAAAAAAAAAGCAAAATTTAATAGAAAGTCTATTTATTTTAACCGAGTAACCAATAAAGGTTCTAAATACGGCATTTGTATCATGGATTCCGATGGATTTTATTAACTGTTTTTTTTTTTTTTTTTACATTTTCCACTTGTAAAATATTACCAGGATTCCAAAAATGTATTCTTTTCCGCTGTAGCTATTGTAGTTTTTGAGATATATATATATATATATATTTTTTTTTCATTTTTTATATATATATATATATAATATTATATATCTATATATTATAATATTTTTTTATTTTTTTTTTTTTTTTTTTTTTACATTTTCCGCACTAAAATGTTACCAGGATCCCAACAAATGTTTTCCTTTTCCCTGTATCTATTCGTAGTTTTGAGATATGAGTTTCTGTTGTTTTAAACCAATTATTCACATATATATATATATTATATATATATTATATAATATATATATTATATTAATTATATATTTATATATATAGTTATATATATATATATATATATATAATAATATATATATATATATATATATATATATAATATATATATATAATAATATATATATATATTCCTCTTTGTCTATTGCACTTGTTCAAGCTGGGTCTTATGGAAAGTTTGAAAATGAAGTATTGAAAAGTCTGTGGTTTGATTTTTGAACTTTTCATTTTCCTTCTCTTTTGATGGTTTTGGGATACCTGATATTTGAAGTATTATAATCTCTCTTTTATCTGTAACTTGTGACTTTCTCTACTTGACAAATTCAGTTACCGCATTTATCTTCTTGACATTATCTTCGGTATCAACAAGATCTTCGAAAACGTAACTCAAACCTTTCTCTGTTTTTAACATTCTTGGTATTTGATTTTCCCTCGATTTTCTTGAAATATCCTATTGTTTATTTTACAAACAATATTCTAAGCAGTTCGATGCTCTGAAACTCCTTTTTCACTTCCTCATACCACCCTTGGTACTTGTTTTATAAAGGGGTGTTGTCCACCCTTGCATGGAATATACATTTGTAAGGCGGGTTCCACATATACAGACCTTCTTCAAAGGAAGCAGTTTTAGGACTTTTCGCTTTACCAGTTCTCCTCCATCACTGACTCTTATGAACTTCCAGCAGCAAACCACTTCCTTTGAAAAAGTTTCGTCCATTATCTGTCCCTTTCCAAGTTAATTTAACTGCTATGTTCATTCTTTCACATACTCTAAAGCCTGGAAAATCATCCTTCTTCTATTTTTATCACTTCCTTCAACTTACAAATTTTCAAACGTTGTGTATCTGACCATGGCGGTCTTTGATATGATATGGAACGGTTATTAACTTTCTTCCCCAATTCTGACTGTTTTGCAGACCTTAGGTCTTTACCCACAAACGTCATATATATATATTATAGTATATATATATATATATATATATATATATATATATTATATATATATATATATATATATATATATATTAAAATATTTCTTATTAATCGCAATTAATATGCAATATTTAATAAGAAAGAACATTTTAAGGGAAGGTAAAGAATTTTACTGCCTTCTCTTCCCGGGATTGAACCACCGCCATGTTGGCGAATGAAGGACAATATACCCCAGTGCTTTAATTAAACGACTGAGCTATCTCTCCAACCCCAAAAAATTTGGATTCCAAGAAGCAGTTATAAGCACGCCTCCTTTCAAGGCGACATCCACGAAGGGGTCCAGCCTGTCCTACATACTCGTTCTTTATATCCCTTGAAGGGAGCTCGGTTTGCTTTATAACTGTTCTTGAATCCAAAATTTTTTGGGTTTTGGAGATAGCTCAGTCGTAAAGCACCGGGTATATATTGTCCTCATTCGCAACATAGCGGTGGTTCAATCCCGGAGAAGGCAGTAAATTCTTAACCTTCCCATTAAATGTTCTTTCTTTATTTACATCTTATATAATTGCGATTAATATGCAATATATATATATATATATATAATATAATATATATATATTATTATATATATATAATATATATATATATATATAATATACTATATATATATGTATATTTCTTTATTAATATATACTATATATATATATATTATATATATATATATATATTGATTGTGGTTACCAGCATAAAGAAAAATAAATTTGAAAATAAGAAGTTTGGATTTTCTTAGAGGTTTTTCCTTAATTTCCGCCCCTGTGATTCCTTTTGGTGTACATTTGAACGACCTTTCTTTCCTTTTCACGGAGATTTCGCGATTTTAATGAGATTTTGAGAATGCGATTTGCGATTTGGACAATTCGTTGCCGAAATTCGACTTTTGGAAGATAGATGGCGTTGGCGTTGGCATTGGCGGTGGCGGAAGGAAAAAAAAGGGGAGACGATAATGGTAAATATGGCTTTCTTTGGTTTCTGCTTTTTATAAATGTCCTTTTATGTTTTCTAAAAGAAGGAGATTTCAAGATTTGAATTACCTTTATACATACACACACACGCATATATATATATATATATATATATATATATATATATCATATATATATATATATATATATATATATATATATATATAATATATATATAATATATCTATATTTGTAATAACTATATATATATATAACACATATATATATATATATATATATATATATATATATATACTATATATATACCAAAGAATTATTTAAAGCGTTCAAAATTTTGATTGCTAACCAAGTCTCTTGTTACCCAAATTTTTAATAATAATATTAATAATAATAATAATAATAATAATAATAATAATAATAATAATAATAATAATAATAATAATAATAATAATAATAATAATAATAATAATAATAATAATAATAATAATAATAATAACTGCAATACAAATAATAATAATAATATATAATAATAATAATAATAATAATAATAATAATAATAATAATAATAATAATAACGGTTAATCAAAAAATGAAAAGTATTTATTAATGAAAATGAGGAGACATGTTGAGGGCCATAACGATTTCTTAGGTCAAGTGGCTGTTCGCCATATATGTATAAATGATTTAGACCAGACTTAAATAAGGTTTCCATGTTTGCAGATGATACTAAATTGGCTACCTCAGTAAGGAATAATGATGGATGTATAATGATTTAAAAGCCAAGTTGGGAGCTGCTTGGTTGGGCAGATATTTGATAGTAATTTTAATAGTAAAAGTGTAAGGTTCTTCACTTAGTGTTACTCAAATAAAAGATTTAACTACGATGTGAATGGGATTGACTTGAGTCTTTGGACTAAGAAAAGATTTAGATGTCATTATAAGCAGTAATCTAAAAGTATAGCTAATCAGTGTATGTAAACAAGGAATAAAACTAATAAGATTGTATAGTGTAATAAATCGCAATGTCGTTTACAAGAGTAAGGAAGTTAAAAGTAAGCTGTATGATAGCTATGTTAGGCTAGTATTAGTAATTAGAATGACATAGTTATGCTGAAAGAGTACAACGTAGAGCAACAAAGATGATTTCTGGGTTTAAGGGTAAGGGCTATGAGGAGAGACAGTGAAGGAGTTATGAATGTTTTCTGCAGCAAGGCGATTTCTAGGAGAGGACGTGATACAAGTCTACAAAATATTTATATATATTGATAATACTGATATCAATAAATTCTTTATAGTTACCACAGACGGGGAGCCAAGGAACTTACAATAAGAAAATTACCAGAACACATGTAATCTTGATGTAAGAAAACATTCATTCAGTATTAGGGTTGTTAATTTTTGGAATGGTTTGCCGCAGGAGGTTTTTGAGTGTGACCCACTTGAAACATTTAAGAAAGGATTTGATAGGTATGAGGATGGTAGTAGTTGGTGTACATGTTTATTGGCCTTTGTTTGGGATATTGACAAGTCTTAGGGTGCGGTGTAGTGGGGACGTTGTGCATGTTTGGATGAGCATGTGTTTGGTAGCTCTCTTGGTGACTAGGAGCACAGGCTCCCAATGGAGGCCATGTCGCTGCCCCACTGTCTCTTTGTGCACATCTCTAGCGGAGGGAACACTACGAATGCTGAAATAAATAATGCCTTTTAATTGTTCGACGATATGATAGTACAGAATCAATGAAAAAATGTTTAAGAGGCGTTTAATCTGTTGAAAGTATCCAGCGTCGATATATGCTCATTGCTGTTCATATCCATGTGAAGTACAACACAAAAACTTTATAGCACAGAGGAGAAATGCAACTAAATGTTTTTATTTTTAGGTGATGTGGCGGGCTACTGTTTTAATAGGAAAAAAGTAAGGAAGGGTGCCGAAACTTAAAATGGACAAAAACTCACTATTGGCGAAACAAGGATGGTGGAAAGTTTCTGATGGATTGTTGCTACGATCTAGAGAGAAATTTTTAAAAGCATTACGATGAAGCTTAGAGGAGCTTCAATGGATCAAGATATTAAACCTTCTTCAAAAAACTTAGATCT
>JABUQX010128536.1:25000-26942 GCA_015478945.1 Trachelipus rathkii
CCACATATCTACCCATTCAAGGATTTTTTTTTTTTTTTTTTTTTACAGTTGTCACGACCACTCACGGGCAGAGCCTATTCAGGAGGGTGTAGTGCTCTCAAAAAGTTCACCCTCTAGCGCAAATTACGCATATGGGCGGGCACAGACGCAGGCTTTAAAAGTGAGAGATTTAAATTCAGTAGGAAGCCACGGAAGATGGAAGAATTCTAAAGGGAGTGATGGGAAGAAGGAAGCACCACAGCAAACTAGCAGGGGTTACCAATGTCAACACAATACTCGTGCGCAGATACAGCACGCCTATTGCTACGAAAAGAAGGCGTCATGAGAATTTGGTGGTACGCGAAGTGATGCAGGATTCCCTCGAGCACTTGCCGCTGCAGTACCTATAGGTTAGAAATAAAGCACCAACATGCTCACGCACGCAAAGATGAGGGTCAAGTAGACTGGAAAGTACAGAACAGTTATAAGCCTTTTTGCTGGTGACTCGACCCTGTCCAAAAGTCAGATTAGAAGAGCAGGCCCCAGATATGGGAGCAGTGCTCCATACATCCCTGAAGCGGATGAGACTGTGTGAGCGGAGCAACTGGGAAAGAGGAGGAAAGTCTCACAGTCTAAGCAGAACTTCCAGTTTTTTCTTTGAGGCCACCCTAGCAATCGTTGTGATGTGAGGTTTCCAGACATTTTTTTGTTTAAGGCCAAGGATGTTTATATATTGTCACAGGAGAGGCGACAGAACCGTCGAAAGAGAGAGAGAAAGGAAAGTTAGAAGGTATTTTGGAGAAGGAGATTTTTAAATTGAGTTTTTAAAAAATTGAATTTCCTAGTTATTTCTATCCATCAGCGAGGAGAATAAAATCAATTAGACAGAGGCAATTCAAGTAAGTGGGGTAAATTGATGAGTTAAGAATGAAGGGTGAAGTCATCGGCATAGGAGTGGATAGGTGAAGAAGTTCGTTGATGAAAAGTAGGAATAGAGTAGGAGATAAAACAGAACCTGAGGACAACACTATTGACAGAAAAGAAGAAGTCGCCACATCAACAACAGCCGATGAGCGATTTGAAAGAAAACTAGATATAAGTAAGCAAAAGAGGAGGAAACCAAGGAGGAGCTTGAACGAGACGGTACGTGTATACTCAGGTCAAATGCTTTGGATGTCAAGCATACCACCCAGAATCTCCCCACGTATGGTTCTAAGAGCGAAAAACCACTTAAATCAGGTTAGATAGGAATTATATGTAGTAGACTTCGTGCAACGAAGGCCGTACTAGCGATCGGAGTAATTCCAGATCTAAGTGGGTGAGAAGGAACAGATGCTTAGATAGAATACAAGAAGTGACGCGAGCTACAGGGCGATAGTTAAGAAGGATCAGAGCAAACTCTTTTTCGAATAGGGGTTGGACATCTTGAGGCTTCAACATTTGAAGGAGAGCGCTGGTTTTGAGACATAGAGAGAATATGAGGTTGAGGCGAGGGGCGAGAGAATTCAGCCTTTTCAGTGGAGAATTAGCAACACAATCATCCAGATTGAATAAGAGGGAGGAGAGAGCAGATTTACAGAAGAAGTTTGCTAGAGCTGAAGATTTATGATAGGTAAGGAGGTTAGCTCACTTTCCTTTGATGAAAGCCAGCTTTGCTCGAAGAGTATCCCTGTAACGATTTCTAGCTGAATGAAAATTAACTAGTGATATTTGAAGAAGAAAAGTATATTTCATAGATGGAGAGACTATACCTAGACTTTGGAAGGAACTGAGAAACCATATGGGAAACCTGAAAAAAATTAGTTCATTTACCATGGATATGAAAAAAAAGTTACCCAGATGAATATTGAAATGGGAGTGATTTATATACTACCCTGGAAGAGAAGATGAGACGAAAAAAAAACCAAAAATATATAAAAAAAAAAAAACAAAAAAAAATTAAACACCAAAAAAGAAAAGCTCA
>JABUQX010128537.1:0-5000 GCA_015478945.1 Trachelipus rathkii
TAATAGTAGTGTTGGAATATCCTCACTATAATAATTAGATAGATGTGGCAAGCGTTGGTTGTAATATACTGTCTACTCTTTATGTGGAATTTGGGATCTTTAACTTAATGTGTATATAGATAGGTCCTTATATTGGTTATTATTATTAGAGTTATTATTAAATGAAATTAATTAGGAAATTTTATATGATTAATATTATTAAGGTTATATGGTTGTTATTATTAATATTTACTATTTATTATTAATTATTATTAATTTCTGTATTTTATTTAATTAATAATTAAGGTAATATGAAATGTTGTAATTTAGTTTTGATAATATTGCAGTTAATTGAGGTTTAGTGTATATACCTATATAGTCGTTCTTTATCTTTTTTTGATGGTGTAATAAGGTCCTAATGCTATCTGTGGGACCTATTGTAGAATAGAAGTAATATATTACGGTATGTAGAAGAAAAAATAAACTTGAGTTACAGCACCTATTGGCCAGTATAGTTAGTGACTTTAAATTTTGGAGTTGTATTGTTATTTATTTTATTTTTATTTATGTATTTAATTATTTATTTATTATTATTTAAATTAGTATATTAATTATTTATTATAAATGTTAATTGATGAATATATTTGAATTGAATAGGTATTTAACTCCATTAGGAAGGCCCAAGAGTGAAGTGATTATCGTGTCAATTTATATCATATATTTTTGTCGGTTAGGATTTGTTATCTTTATTTAATATATAACTTTTTTTGAGATTATTGCAATTTTTGTATATTTAGGTTATCTCTATTATAGGACTTTTTTTTTATTTTCGTCTATCGAGTTTCAGTTTATATATTATGGAGTAGAGAACCTAGAGAATCCTTATTTATTTGTGAAGCTAGTTTTTTTTTGGACTTACTACATATCTCGTTAGGCACTATATCGTTATTGGGTATATCATTTGTCTGTGAAGCCGGTTATCCCGTTATATTTCCCCTGTGTGACTGCTGAGAAAAATTATTGAGAGGCAATAGACTGGAAATTTTTGATCAGTTAGGTATATCAGGGTATGCCGAGATAATGAACTAAATGGTGCGTGAGTATATATACACATTGAACGTCAAATACACGGTGGCGTATTTATATACATACTAAAACATATAAGAAAATATATTATTTGAAATAAAAATGGAGAGAGATTTGTGAGAGATATTATTTGAAATAACTAAATACTGAGAAAATTATAAAAGATATATGACCATAGAGGTATGACACTAAAACAAGAATAAGAGGAAATTAATAAAAAAGTAATGAAAAATAAATTGGAAATCACTTATAAAAGTTGAAAATAGAGACCAAAACTGAAATGAATAGAAATCATATAAAATCAATAAACAGGTAGAAAGAGTATATAACTTGAGAAAATAAAAATAAATAACCTAGTTTAATTTGTGAAATATACAATATAAGTGGATCACTAGGACAATAAATTTTGAACTAAAGATATAAAATTTAGTGTAAGTGGTACCCTATAATAAATTAAAAAGTAAATATAAACTAGAAATAAATAAAACATTTTTGAAGAAATAACCCTTAAATAAACATTATTAGAGTGTATAGGTATAACCATAACCGAGGTACCTTATTATATGTATATTATATAATAACACGTGAGAATAATCACTTATTTAAGACTATATGGTTATAAATATAAAAAAACATATATACTTTAAATAATAAAGTTTGATACTAATTTTGCAATTAATGTGGTACAATTTTCATATGAATATCATTTATTTAACATTTTTATTTATTTTATATATAATTATTATATGTTGTAGATGTTGTAAGGTATAGGTGTTTGATTTTTGTAATATTATGTGTATTATTGTAAATTAACTGGTGGTTGAGATACTGATATAGGTATATTAGCGGTATAGTATTAATTTGTAATTGGAATAAAACGTGTGTATAAATTATTATTTTTAAATTGTTAATAATGTATAAGTAGGTAGGTATCGTTAATAAGGTTATACCGCTCTTGTATTATTGCGGGATTTTATTATAAGGAATGTATATTAATAAAGAATTTGTTTATAGTAATAATATTTGACGTATAATTAAGACATATAGTATAAATTATTAATCAAGGTTGTTTACTTGTTTTATTTTGTATCGCCAAATATCAAATTCACCTAGAATAGACAGCCTCACAGCCTATTTACTTTGTATTTCTAATTATATTGTAATAGTACTCCGGCTTTTATATATTCCTTATAATATAGTAATAATCAGCTAATAACTATATTCACCATTTTAACATATAACGTCTCACTCGAGTGAGACTGTCCTCACTCTCATATATATGTGTTATAGGCAATATAATATTATTATTTATTATTATTTATAATCTTCAAATTTTTTTTTTAGGTAAAAAAAAGAAAAGAAAAGTTTTAATATTCTAAAACAATAAATTAATAAATTAAAAAATATAAAAAATAAATTAAAAAAAATCTAGTGTCAATATATAGAGAAAATTATAATTTCTTATAAAAAATAAATAACTACAATTTAAGTTACTAAATGTTATTAATTCAGTTATTCTCTCTTCATTATGTTGATACTGATAAGTTTATAATATAAACTTAAAACACAAAGTACATATAATCACAATATAATCAAATAAGAATAACATCTAAAAATGAATATTAATAATTTAAAATTTTTATCAACTAATTTTTCATCCATAATTCCCTAAATCTATCATGACACAACTACAAAACCTGCATGAGTGATATGACTGAGTATATTATTAGGCTTTCCGCTTCAGCTTCTCGAAGAGACACGCTATATACTTTATGCTTACTCGCGCGATATGACATTATAGTATAAATTTGTAATCGCAGAAACGTTGAGCTTCTTGTTATTAGAGCGCGAGACTAAATCAGCGCAAGATCTGTATTAGTATAATTTATCCACTATTAGTATTTTCAATGCTACACTTGATCTAAGTCATGCTGGAGCGTAAGTAATTTTAACAACTATTCTTAAGCGAAAGTTTAAGAAATGGTGAGTAATTACCGAGATATAAAATATCAAATTGCACAGCGAGCCTCGTTGATTCTAAAATTGAGATAGGGTAATTTCATATGTCACAATAAAAGTGCGAGCAAACGTTATATCCTACATCTAATTATATAAAGATAGTTAGATATATAACGATTACCAGTCAACATAAGTAGTTTGAATATGAAATAATGATAGATTTATGAATTATTTGGAGGTATAAATTATAGAACTCAGAATCTAGATTATAGTGATTTATGTATATATTGAGTGTATTTTATATTATGGATTAAGTACTACCGAAATATGAGTAGACGGGCTTCTACGAACTAACGAATAAAAAACAGCGTGAATATGTTATCAGCATAATGTTATGATAGAAAAATACACAAGTGTATATAGAGCTAGGTTACGCAGTTAAGAGGAAAGAATACAATGAGTTAGTACGTATGATTTTATGGAGAGGCACAAACGAATAAAAGATTTAGGAGACGCACAATGAAGAGAGTGAGCGATATGAAAAAGAAAAGTCCGATTTAATGAGATGTATTTAAGTGTATAAGGAGTTTATGATTAAAGGAATTATATGTTTAATAAAGAAATATAATTGATTCACGACTAAAATCGTATTATAGAATAGATATTCTTGATACATCTGGTATTGAGCATATTGGTATAGAGAAGAGAGATAATGAGATGATATATAGGTGAAGAAGAATAAATATAATGGACCAAAGTATGAGGCTATAATGATATATTCTTCAACGGGTCAATGGTGTATTCGGTTGACAGACTATATTCTCTGGTGTAGAAGAGATAGGATCAAGTCCGGATGCAATCTTTATAGTCTCCGATAATTAAGAAATTTGCTCATATTTCGATGCACTAAGAGACGTTCGCTAATCACGTTCATTTATCTATCTAATGTATCACACTTGTTTTGCCGCCCAATTTTCTACGATAGTCGATCGCTGTAAATACACACACCAAAGTCCGAGAACAGCAAATATTGATAAGATAGATTTCGTGAGAGATACACCAAGATTCAATCACCTGCCAACAGTTACAATGAGGAAGAAGCTTTGTCTTCGATCTCGGATCTTCCAAAAACTGCGATTCAAACTTGGCATATTTTGAAAGCCTTACTCTGACAGATTGTTGCTTATTAGTGCGGATCTTTCTATAATAACGAAGTTATTATTCGTAATAATCTTAAAATAATGGTATAATGATATCTATTGGAATGTAGGGAAGCCCGAAGCGTAATAAACAGGAAGTTTAGAAACTTCACTTAATATATGTCACAGTGTAAAGTATAATTATAGTTTTAGAGGCGTTAAAGTGTATTGAAAAACCGAAAGTAAACAAGTATTATCAAAAAGGTTAGAGGGTATAAATACTAAATGCTATAGAATATATTTACTTAAATAGGAGAAAATCTTCCAATTACTAAGAATCATAAATAACTAAATAGAGCTTATGTTGAGATTAATGTCAGGGATAATTTAAGACCAGCAAATTTAATGATAAAGGTAGAAAAGAAATAAAGATATATTTAAGTATCCGACTAAGATTAAAAGTTATATTTAAGTGGTTTATTGTACGAACATAACTATATAGAAATGATAGCATATAAGCCACTAATTAGACTATTTACTCAGAGAACTAAATTCTATATTTCTATCTCCTTATAATCATTGAAATTGATAAATAAAAAATCAGAAGTCACATTTACGACTATAATTATGTAATTTATTTTTAGTATTTATTCACTTTGCTATTTATTTAGTACCAAATTTATCTATATTTTGTCACTATTGGTGAGCATTACGAGCTTCCGATTATGAAATGTGACTATCACCCTACTACATGAGTATTATTTAGCACTGATTTCCTACCTGTATAAATACGAACCCGGCATAATGACTAGTAAATTCGATGCTTAAGGTACTTAC
>JABUQX010128537.1:10000-12500 GCA_015478945.1 Trachelipus rathkii
TTTTCCTCATGAAATAATTTTTTGAAGTTTTTTGTTTATTAAACTTTGAGTCAAGACAACAATGAAGAGAAAACAAAACATCGAGTAATATTTTTGTTTTAAAGGAAAAATAATTTTCTTAGACACGTATTTTTTGTTATTTGTATTTGTTGAAATCAAAACTTTTATTCTTTTTTTTTTTTACCTAAAAAATAAAAGGAAGATTATAAATAATAATGAAAATAGCAAAATATATATTATATTATATATATATATATAATATATTTATATATATATTATACTATATATATATATATATATATATATATGATATATATAAAAAAAAAAAATATAAAAATAAAAAAAAAAATATATATATATATATATATATATATATATATATATATATATATATATATATATATATATATATATATATATATATATATATATATATATATATATATTATATATATATATAATATTATATATAGAATATATAATATATATATATAATATATATATATATTGAATAAAATCATTTCAACAGGCAAGTTAATCACTAAAAATAGTTAGACTAATTCACATAATGCTTCCGAATATCTGCTCGAAATTGGTTCTTGTAAATCAGATTCGGTTGCACGCATGGATTAACTGAGAGTCATGCGTTTTTTAATTTAATGCTTCCTTAAATTTATTATTATGATTATTATTATTATTATAATTATTATATTAATCAATTATTATTATATTATTAATTATTAATATGTATTATTATTATTATTGATTATTATTATTATTATTATTATTATTAATTGAGAAATGATTAATTATTAGTTATATTATTATGTATATTATTATTATTATATTATGGTTTTTGTTATGTATTATTATTAATGTTTCTTATTATTTTTATTAATGATTATTATTAGTAATATGTTTTTCCTTAATAGAATTAATAGTTCTTTTGCTTGTTATTATTATTATTATTATCTATTATTATTATTATATTATTAATTATTATTATTATTATTATTATTATTATTATTATTATTATTATTATTATTATTATTATTATTATTATTATTATTATTATTATTATTATTATTATTATTATTAATTATTATTATTATTATTGATTATTATTATTATTATTAATTATTATTATGTAACGTATTATTATTATTATCATCAATTATTATTATTATTATGTATTATTAATTTTATCTTATTAATTATTATTATTATTTATTATCATTATTATTATTATTATTATTATTATTATTATTATTATTATTATTATTATTATTATTATTATTATTATTATTATTATTATTATTATTATTATTATTATTATTATTATTATTATTATTATTATTATTATTATTATTATTATTATTATTATTATTATTATTATTAGCGAAAGAATTTCATACCCACTTAATTTATTATCTACATGTATTAAGCATATGTTTTATATACCTCTCCAACTGCATCATACATACATCATTCATACACTAAAATTTACATAGGCACGGACATAAAAGATATAAAGAGTGTCCACTTTCATGCATGGCCGACCATAAATCAAAGATATTCAAAATCATTTGGTTTTAATCAGAAAGGAATGGAGATCCATGCATAATGAAATCGTCAGGGCGATTCTCCTCTGAAACAACAATTCTGAATGATTCATTTGACAGATGTTCGTGAGAGCGAATTTGTTCGCTAGTGCGGATTCCATTCGTAAATGCGAATAGTGTGGAAGGTTTCTCTCTCTTTTTGTTGGAAATTTCATTATTATTCGTTGTTAAAGAGATTTATTGCTTTTCTTGCAGAAAATCAAAGAGTCCTTCCCTTCGTCTAGAGCTTTCAGAGAAGATATCGATGAGATAAAAATAATTTTTAAGCAAACATAGACGGAGGAAATTGATAATTAAATATTGAATGAAGAAAATTTCATTAAATATGGAACATTATGTATTGAAGTAAAATAGGTTGAAAGAAATCATAATATGAATTGAAATAAAAATAAATTACTAAATTTGATAATATGAATCGAAGTAAAAATAGATTAAGGAATATAATATGAATTGAAAAGAAAATGTTAATAAATATGATGATACAAATAATAATAATAATAAGAGGCTATTAAATCAGATAATAATATGAAATTAAAAGAGCAATTTTAAGCAAAATATATAAATATTCCAAAATAAACAAAAAAATATAAATTTAAAAAATAAACAAATTCGTAGGTGAAAAGAATTAAGCAAACGTAAATAACATATGAAAACATTAAATTTAATTAAGAAAAATATAGTTAAATTTTTTTTTATTCAAGCTAATTATGAAGTGATTTATGTTTATTATTAATATTAATGATAATACTGTTAGTGCCTTTAAGTTATTGTATAATAATAATAAAAATAATAATAATAATAATAATAATAATAATAATAATAATAATAATAATAATAATAATAATAATAATAATAATAATAATAATAATAATAATAAT
>JABUQX010128537.1:17500-25040 GCA_015478945.1 Trachelipus rathkii
TAAAAGGGGTTTAAAAAATATAAAAAACCGGGATGGAATTAAAATCTAAATAAGCTACACTTTAAGGAAGCTAATTTAAGATTCAGAAAAGGAGGGGGAAAAACTATTAGAAGAAACATGAGATGTTGAGTAATTTATGTAATATTAGCCACATTACATGAGCTAATTTTAGGTTTTAAAACAATGCAAAACTGTTATGTAGCAATTAGACATGAAAATATAATGTACAGTTTCATGTACTTTATTCGGCAAGTTCCGGGGTTTAAATAATAGGAAAACAAATCTAAAAAGGTTGTATAAAAATAGATGGAGAACCAATTGGTATGCAACGTTGGGAGGAAAGATATTAGTCACGCAAAGGTATTTTTAAAAGAAGTTAACTTGTTGACTGTTGCTGCAAACTCAATTGATTATTTGTGCCAAAAGATTTTATTTTCATGGAAACAAAAAAATCTTGAGTGTTTCTATTTCAAATATTAAAAAGAATTAATTAATCAAATTAAGCCTGGGTCTGATGGGATACAGCTTTATCATTTAAAATTTGGAACAATAAAATTAGATAATATTTTAGCTAAGTTTATGAATACATATATTATACATAATTATATCTACCTATGAAATTTGCCAAGAGGGGGTTAACTGCACGATCCTAAAATTTATTTGTGGAGTTTTACTTCATTTTATGAGTCATTTTGGACTATATCATGATGGATACGATCCATGGTATTCTTACCGTTAAATAAAAAAAATTTGGATGATATTTCAAAAAGGTACTTCTCATTTTTAAGCGACAGACAGCACAGGTTGAGTCAAAATATTAAACAGGCAGCCTTGTTCGGCTAAAAGAGACAAAACAAATTAATTTTTCTTCAGTTTGTGCCTGCTGGATTTAACACAAAGAAGCATTTTGATATTAATATCCTTGGTGTCTTAATTTATAAGGTGAATACGGTGCTATTTTCCAGAGATTTGTGTGTATATCTTTGGTTAGTATTTATTGTAGCCAATCTGCATGTATTTTAAGTTTAGGAGAAATGGTGTTTCAAATGAATAACATAAAGAATATTAAAGGTGGATTTTTCATCACTACATTGTTGTTTTAATATTTGCATTAATGATCTTATAAAGATCTATAAGTGGGAAACATGGAATTGGTTCATAAATACAGGAATGTATTTCAAATATAATCATACAGATGATTTAGTTTTGCTGCTCCATCAGTGAGATGTATGTCAGTAGTAATAGGCCGAGAGTTCGTAGCCTCACGGTCACCGAAGCGCTGGTGACCAGCATCTCAGCGTTAGCTTTGGCCAAAGGCTCTTACACTGATACCCGGGTAAGAACAGGAGAGTGTGTTTTCAGAGATAACGCTAACATTGCTTTACACACGATGATAACTTTTCATGGTTCTTATAACCTTCGGTGTATTTAATAATTTATTTTTATTTGAAATAAAAAGTATAAAAATTCGATATCAAACTAAATAAAAAAAAAAAAAAAATAAATAAATAAATAAATTAAGTGCTGTAAGTTGCTTGATGTCAGAATCCCATTTAACTCATCGCCCGCATCGCATCGCATCGCATCGCATCGCATCGCACCGCGCACCGCACCGCACCGCGCCGTAGCACACCGATTCCGACTCATCATTTAAGGTTTTTTCTTCTTCAACTTCTTCTTCTTCTTCTTCTTCTTCTTCTTCTTCACTTCTTCTTCTTCTTCTTACTTAATTTTCTTACATTATTATTATTATTATTATTATTATTATTATTATTATTTATTATTATTATTATTATTATTATTATTATTATTATTATTATTATTATTATTATTATTATTATTATTATTATTATTACATTTATTATTATTATTATTATTATTATTATTATTAGAGAGAAATGATTTTTAGGCTGACTCGGCTGGTTCTGAGTCCGATATATATCTACAGGGGTTAGAGTTATCGTATCGGGTTAAAATTGGAGAGGGGTTAGATGATGAGGTAGCCTCGTATCACGAGTTACGTCCTAGTGGTCCCCAGAAGAGAACCCTCAAAAATCAAGGAGTGTTTGTAATAGGCTAGGCATTGTAGGTGAAGGTTCCAGAGTTGAAATGATTTTTGGGGCTCCGACTTTCAGCTCAGTCTATGGCGCATAATCGATATATATTCAATAGAAGTTAGAGTTATCGTATCGGGTTAAAATTTTGGAGGGTGGTTAGATGATGAGGTAACCTCGTCGTATACAGTTGCACGTCCCTACATCTCAGGAGTAGTCCTCAGGGGACCCCCACCTAAAATCGAGTGTTTGTAATAGGCTGAAATTTGGTGAGAGGATTCAGAGTTGAATTTCTAGAAAGTCTTGGTTGGAATTGAAGGAGTTGGCTCCGGCACCGGTACTGGAGCCACTGCGGTATGCTGAGTTAATAAACATTCATTAACAACAATGTTGGTGTGCTTATATAGGTTGTCGAGGTCGTAGAGCTCCCGAATCTGAGGATTATAAGATACGTATAGGGTGTCATCTAGGATATTTGAGGTGGGGGTCATGACTGAAAAAAAAGCACAGAGTGCAAAACCCAGAGGTCGAAGAGGAGGAATAGTGAAGGGAAGAATAAGAAGGAAGACTGAAGAAGAGTCTGACTCAGAAGAAGGAGTAGGTGTTGGCCGGCGCACCAGTGCTGGCTCGGAGTGCGGTGAATTAATAATATTTACATTAATAATGATGATAATGGTGTTAATGTTAATACGAGTCTGTAGATTTAGAAAATAATGGTTTCAGAACCATCAATAAAAAAATAAATAAACAGGAATTTCTTCTTTTTATGTTTATAACTTTCAAATTTACGTTTTTTACGCTTTTCCCTAAACAGCTAAATCAGTAAATCATACCACAATCCAACCACCCTCCTATCCAGTTTGTGATCTATTGATCTATTGATTCAAAAATTTTTACCAAAATATCATGCACACTTACTTACCCAAAGCAGTAAGTCAGTAAATCAAATCTACCCTACATCCAACCACTCTCCTGTCCAGTTGTGATCTAATGATCTATTGAGATTCAAGTCAAATTTTTTTACTAGTGTCATGTTTTACATACCCTAAACAGTAAATCCAGTAGATGAAACCACCATCCATGCCCTCCTGTCATCCTTGATCTATGGATCTATTGATTTATTGATTCAGTCACATTTCGAGTGTCATTTTGGATAAACATAACATAATAACAAATTCTTTATACACTGGTCAACGAATATGCTAACACAACTCAGTTTTTTTCACATTAATAAAGCTTACGTAGCATCATCTGAACTATGAATATAATACACAACAACAAACACAACTTAACCATGAATAAACTGTTAACGTTAACAAGTTCCACACTTAACAAACAGTAAGTAACTAACAAAGCATACAAAGCAACCTATTCACACTTTTCTAACATATCGCTATCACTGATGTTTTTATATTAACATAGTATCATTTAACAATAATTTATCACAACCCAGTAATTATCTTTAACAGATCAATGAGTATATGCCAATGTAAAGAGTTTTAATATGTAAAAGCAAACATATAGTATCCAACTTTGAACTACGATTATGATGACCTGACAAACCTAACGCTTATGTCAATTAAAAGCAGTCAACATTATGAAGGTTCCGCCCTTAACCTGCAACGGAAAATAACTAACATGTTATGCCAAAGAGGCGTAACCTATTCACACTTTTGTCAATCATATCTCATAACAATGTTAATTTTTATTAACATGGTAATATTTAACTAAATTTATCACAACATTGATTAATTATCATGCGATCAACGAATATACTCTAATGTAATAAAGTTCCCACATCAATGAAACTAACATAGCGTAACAAGGAACTAAAGAAAATGTCTTGCAAAAACAAACCTCACACAACTTTTACGAATAAGCTGTTGGCATTAACAAAGCTCACATAACGCACCAGTGGTAGCCAACATTGCATGCAAAGTGTAAACCTATTCTCACTTTTTCAAGCATATCTCCTCTCTACTATATTAACGTTAATCTTACACTGACATAGTAACATTTAGCAAAAAAATGTATCATAACCTTGATCGATTATCATACAGATCAGCGAATATACGCTAACGTAATAAAGTTTCCCACATCAATAAAAGCTAACATAGCGTAACGCAGACTAAAGAAAATAATGTACAACTGACAGACTAACACAACACAAACGAATAAACTGTTTTACATTAACAAAGGGTTTCACACATAACTTTACTGATGGTAACTAACATTGCATACAAAGCGTAATCTATTCATACTTTTTTTCCAAGCATATCCTAACATATTTACGTTAATCTTACAAAGACACAGTAACATTTGGCAAAAAATATTCATAAACTTGTCCGATTATCATACAGGACCAACGACTATATGCTAATGTAACAAAGTTTTTACTTAACATAGTACTATTTAACAAAAATTTATCACCTTTAATATCATGTCTAAAATAGTACCGGGCATAACAAGAGTTTTTATCCAAATATAACATACAAAACAAAGTTTTATCCAAACATATAAAAATAGTTCTTTGAATATAAAATATCATAGTAAAAGTGTAATAGTTTACCGAATTTAAAGCAGAAAATCAGTAAATCAGTAATTCCGAGCCACCTTTACGTCCCCTCCCACCCCCCTCCCTACCCATCCAGTATTTCCCTTTTGATCTTTCGATCTAATGATTCCAGGTCCACATATCAGAGTACCAGACTTTCGGATAAACATAATTACTACAAAAATATGTTCTTTATATACTAACCAACGAATATGTGCTAAACGTAACATTGTTTCATTAATAAAACTAACAGCATTACCAGGCAAGAATATAATGCCACTAGACAAAACCCAACACACCTCTGAATAAACTACCTAACATTAACTTAAAAAGTTCCATACTTAACAACACTAAAGTAGCTAGTTTGCATACAAACGTAACCTATTCACACTTTTTTTCAGAGAAGCATATCTCTATGAAAAAGAGAGAGACTGTATTTTTATATTACTTTTATTATTATTATTATAACATTTCAGTATCATTTCGGATAAACATAGCACAAAAATGAGTTCTTTATATACTAACAGCGAATATATACTTTGCTTTTGTAACAATATTTTCCTTTATTAATAAAGCTAACGCAGCATCATATGGAACTAAGAAAATAATGCAGCGACAGGCTAACACGACTTTACGCACCTAATAAACAGTTAACATTAACAAAAGTTCCACATAACACCAGTAAATAACTAGCATTATGTAAACACCACGTTTGAAAACTTGGCAGGCGCTGTCTCAACATGATAACGTTAATTTTACATTGACACAGTAATGTTACCAACAACAATATTTATCTTAACCTTTTTGTCTAAAATTTCATCTATGTACACACCAGCAGAATATATAAGACATAAGAGTTTTTATCCAAACATGACTGTAAAAATAATATATATAAGTTTATTCTAAACCTTAACATAAAAATGTTCTTTTACAAACAGGATAAACTATGTGGAGCAAAATAAATAAATATTAAAAAATAAATATATCTTAAAGTAGAAAAAAGTGTGACGGTTTTATATATAAATTTAGAAGCGGTAAATCTAGTAAATCGGTAATTTCAACCACCGTCCCTCCCCACGCCCTCCCTACCCATCCGTCCATGACCTTTTACAGTCTTTCGATCAGCGGAATTCAGGTCACATATCGACTACCATTTCGGATAAACATAGTACAAAAATATGTTCTTTATATACTAACCAACGAATATGTACTAACGTAACATTGTTTTCCTATTAATTACTAAAGCTAACATAGCATTACCAGAACTAAGGAATATAATGCACAATGACAAAACCCTAACACATCTTACAACGAATAAACAGTCAGCATTAACAAAGTTCCATACTTAACAACACTAAAGTTACCTGGCACGGCGTATAAAACGAAACCTATTCCACTTTTCAAGCATATCTCTAACATACTATTGTTAATTTTATATTAACACTATTGATTTACGTTCACATTTCGAGTATCATTCGGATAAACAATAGCACAAAAATAGGTTCTTTATACTAACCAGCGAATATAAGCTATGCTAACATAACAATGTTTCACATTAATAAAGCATAGCATCATATGAGCTAAGAAAATAATGTACAACATAAACTTAACACATCTTACGCCCTAATAAACGGTTAACATTAACCCAAAGTTCCATAACGCAGTAGTAACTAGCATTGCGCACAAATAATATTCATACTTTTTCCAGAATATCTCTAACATATTAACGTTAATTTTACGTTGACACAGTAATATTAACAAAAAATTTAGCATAACCTTGTCTAATTATCCTGACGAACGAATAACTGTAAACATAGCAAAGTTTTATCCAAACGCCCAACATAAAAATAAGTTCTTTGAATAAGCATCTCAAATGTAGGTGACGATGGCAGTTTGCTGATTTGCTTGCAGTAATCAGTAAATCAGTAAATCAAACCATCAACCTTCCCCACACTCCCACCATGAACCTTTGATCTATTGATCTATTGATTTATGTCATATTTCGAGTATCATTTTTTTATCCAAACATAACACAAAAATAAGTTCTTTGTATATACTAACCATCAGATTATAACTAACGTAACAAGGGTTTATACGCGTTAATAAAGAAGCTAACACTTAATAACCTGAACTAAAGGATATAATGTACAACATGACAAACCTAACACGCCATACGTGCGAATAAACTACTAACATTAACAAATTTCTGCTTAACAACGGTAAAGTACCTAACACATCTTACAAAACGTAACCTATTCCACACTTTTTCAAGCATGTCTCTAGCATATCAATGTTAAATTTTACATTAACATCGCTATATTAACAAGAATTTAGCAGCCACAATACAATCAATATTTTTCGGCAGAATATAATACTTTAACACGACAAATTTTACATAACTTCGTAGTAACAACAAAAATTCATCATAACCTCGTCTAAATATCCTAATCCCCAACGAATAATTTTGCAAACATAACAAAGGGTTTTTAACCAAACATAACATAAAAAATAACAAAATTTTATCACTGACATAACATAAAAATAGGTTTGCTTTGAATAAATATCACCATACAAGCGTAATGATTTACCTATTTAAACAGTAAATCAGCAAATCTCAGTAAGGAAATCAAACCTCCCACACCCTGCCCACTTACTCTCCTCCTTCTCCTTCTATGATCCCTATTTGACCTATTGATCCTATCGATTCAAGCCATGTTCCTACAGGTATCATTTTTTGATAAACATAACAAAAAATAAGTGTTTTTATATGGACCAACGAATATATGCTACCGGCAACAAAGTTTTCACATCAATAAAGCTAACATATCATAGCATGAACTAAGAAGGCGTATAATGTACCATAACGATAAACTATCTTACACTTTTGAATAAACCGTCAGCATTAACAAAAGTTCCATAGCAACCGGACAAA
>JABUQX010128538.1:0-32601 GCA_015478945.1 Trachelipus rathkii
AGGGGAGTAGAAAAGATTAGCAGGTTTTATCTTGCTTAAGCTCTTTTATGTTTTTCGTCTGTATGTTATAGCTTCTTTGTTAACGACTATTGATGTATGTAGCTTTGTAACAAAAACTTGTTTACGTGTTGGCATTATCGTGTGATCTGTTGTATAATTTGGTACGGTGATGATAATAGTATTACAGTTTAATAACGTCAAAGTTAATTGATATGTTCGAGATATTTTTGAGAAAACGTATGAATATGGTTACGTTTTGTGAGTGTCAACGGTGAGTTTAGCTGTTTATGTTTGTCTTCGCAAGGTATGATCTTGGTGTAATTGGTTAGGCGTTGATTTATTTTCATGCATAAGTATGTTGGATTTGATGTGAATATATTGTTACATCTTGCGGTTCAGGTGTAAGATATGTTTACTTTTATGATTTGAATCGTTGTGTCGTTAGCGCGTATTTTCTTCGTTTTCGTCGATATATAGTTACACTGAAGATTTGGATAAATTTTTGTTCAATACGTGCTACTAAATGTTTCGTTGCTAATAAAATAACAAGTTGATTTAACGAATGTTCGGATTGAAAGTGTGAAAAGTTATGTATGTATTGCAATGTTAGTTAGGTCACCGTTGTTGAAGTATTGAAAGTTTTGTTAATGGTGACTTGCTTATTCGTGTATAAAGAGTGTTATGGTATTGGATGCACATTTATTGTATTCATATATCCTATTTTTGCTTAATTAATATGAAACTGTTGTTTACGCTAGCATATATATTCATTGTGAATACAGTAAATGATAATACACTCATAGCATTGGATAAATTTTGTTAAATGACTATTTAAAGTAAAAACATCAGTGATATGTTAGAAAAAGTGTAGAGCTAGGTTCTCTGCGTCTCGATTTGTTACGTAACTTTGTTAGTGTATGGAAGTTTGTAACCTTGTAGAGCTGGTTTATTCTGGTTTAAGATTGTTAGTTGGTGAATGTCTACTTTATTCGTAGTTCAGGGATGCTATGTTTTGCTTATTGATTTGTGAAAACTTCTGTATTACGTTAGCAATATTTCATTGATCAGTAATGATATTGACAAGGTTATTGATAAATTTTTTTAAAAATATACTATGTAATGTAAGATATATCAGTGATGATGTTAGAAAAAGTTGTAAGTAGGTCGTTCTCGCAGCTCAATTGGTTGATTTACTTTTATGTTTGTTTGAGTATGGATCTTTGTTTAATGTTAGCCTGTTGAATTAATTTCATGTTTGAGTTCACTTATGAAATTGCTAGCGACGAGAGGGTTGTAAGTGGGATGAAAATTCTGTTGTTTAAATATTTAACGCTATGGTAGGAAGTGAATATGCAATATTGTATAAATATCCAGGATTTGGGTAGGGATTGGGGAGGGGTGGGTGGTTATTTGATTACTGATTACAGGTTAGGGTACGTAAAATAATTGAGCCGAGATATTTCTTAAGTATAGGTAATACATATTTGACAGAACGGCGGGAAAAGATTTAGTAAGGAATCGAACAAATGTGGTTGTTATGCAAGGCATATATAAACATTCGAAAAAGAGAGAGAAGAGGTTGTGTGGGTGAGTTGATAGACAGCTGCGAGATTAATATCAGTAATGAGAGGGGCGGATGAATAAGTTGACATTGGCGATGGGTCAGTAGCAGATGAGTCGTAGGAGAGAGAGGATAGATGAGGGGGGGGTTTAAGGTACTGAGTGAGGTGAGGAGGTGTGGAGGAGGTGAGGGAGTGGCGGAATGCATGTGGTGGATCGAAAGGAGAAGTAGGCACCGCGGACTGTCTAAGGAGTCTCATGGCGAGGGAGGGCTGAGGCGTACTTAGTGGAGGTGATATGTTGTGGAGGTATGGGAGAGTGGTGGTGTGGAACAGTTGAGCGGGGAGTTATTGTACATAAAGAAACGTAAATTTTTTTAAAGTTATTAAACTTAAACGTTTCTCTTCTCATAATGTTCATAATAGTTTTTTTAACTTTTTATTTTAATTTTTTTTTTTAAATGTTGAATTTTTTAAAACATTAATTTTTATGTGTTGGAATATTTTAAAATTTGAAATTTTTAATTTTTAAAAAAACTTTTTTTTAATTTTGTGTTTTAAAAAAAAATTTCTTTTAATCTTTTTAAATTTTTTTAATTTTTTATTTTATTTTTTTCCTTTTTTGCGTTATTGAGGAGCTACATAATAAGAAAGAGCAATGCAAGTTCGTTGGTTCAACGGCCAATATTTAGTTTGTGGGCTGTGTGTTAAATTAAAAATGTCCATGGCTCACGTTGGAAATATGGAGGCAAACCTTAATCACATTACCAAGATAAAGTTCAATATTTTAATAAATAAATAAAATAAAAATGCCCGTTCTCAGCCCAGTTTCAATAAAATTTTGGAGCACAAGTATAAAATGAAGAAATAAATAAAATTAATTGAGAAATTTTGCCGTCCACAGCAATTGATAAAGATATAAAAAAAAATAATAGTGTTTTAGAAGTACAATTTAATATCCAGATTTGGTAAATGAAAATCTTCAATAAATAGTAGATCCGTGAAGTCATCCACCAACAAGAAATGAAGATGGACGCAATAGCGGCCTTCGTCAAAAATCAGGAAACAGTTACCTACTACCACGCACATCATTCCAGACCTAAAAAATATAAACGGAGGAAACTATCAATCATTTTTGAGATTTTTAATGTCAATCAGAAGTTAATAATAACAATAATACATAATAATAATAATACTAATAAATAATACATAAGAATAATAATAAAAATAATAATAAAAATAGATAATAATAAAATAAAATAATAATTAATAATAATTAAAATCATTAATTAATAAGTAGATAATAACCTATAATAATAGTAACACCATTTACCTTTACAAGTTCTAAATTTTAAACATTAATTAACATACAATACCATCTTGATATAAACTTCATTATAAAAATTACTAAATAAACCTTTCAGTAAATAAAAAAAGAAACACTAAAAAATAGTATTAATTAAAAGGAATTGATTCAGCTGAATATTACGCACCAAAGGGACTAAAGGATCCTTCTTCTGAACCAATAAGTCATCAAACCACAACAATTACATTTCAACGTAGACCAATGAAGTCCTTCTTTCAAGATAGGGAAATTAAGAATTCTACCGATCACGGCCACATCATCCTGCAATACTAGAAAAATTCAAGGCGGAGAATATCTCTGTTGTCGAAGAAATATAAATATCCCTTTGCATGTGCTGGAAATAATAATAATAAAATAATAATAATAATAATATAATGACAAATAAAATATAATAATATATTAATAATGAAATAAATCAATATAATAATAAATATAATAGATAATAATATATAATAAAATAAAATAATTATGATAATATAATATAATAAATAATTAATAATAATAATAATAACATCAAATAGCTAAGAACAAAGTATTCTATCTGTAAACAATATTAAATTCTTAAATGTTTCACTTGTTTCCCTTTGAATGAGTCAAAAAAGAAAATAAACGATTAAACAAAATTAATATATTTACAATATATATAATTATAATATATATATTAATATAAGTATATATAATATTATATATATATATTATATATTATATAATATATTATATATATATATATAATTAATATATATATACGTAAAGTATAATATTAATATATTCAAGATATATAGTTAATATTTATTCGAAACAAATATTAGCCTTTAAAAATAGAATTCATTGCACGTCACTCCACCGAGAGAAAAAATCAGGAGGGAATTCTAACTATTGACATCGACATCGGTTGAAAAGTAAAGAATCCATCAGCGAAATCATTGATATAACGAAAAAAGTCTCTTTGGCCTAACGTCACATTTAATAAAAAAAAATGAATGAAAGTTCTACACAAAACTTAAGGAACCAATACACATCCTTCAGGTTCCAGTGAAAAAGGTCACAACAAATTAAAAAAACTTAAGAAGTCCAACACAACCTTCAAGCACAGACAAAAATTGACAAAAGGCCCGCGAAAATTCCAAACCTACTTTATATACGACGGAAGTCAACCGAAAAGTAATTCGTCAAAAGCCCCACAAATGGCTCCTGTCTTTAATGAATATGTGTTTGTGGACAAAAGGTTTTTTTAGCTCTTCAATAAACGTTGGTACTCCTAATTGTTTCAATGATATTCATCAGTATTAAAATACGATGATCAGCCCTGTGTTTTTGGGTTAAACGATAATATTTAATTTTAGAAATATTAAAACGTCTAAATGAAGTGTTCAACAAACATTATAAATATTGTTGAATGTACTTTTTCCCCCCAAAATTTGACGGCAAAAAGTAAATATAGCAAAAGTTTATTTATTACGTAACCGGTAAAATTATCCTTGCCAAAAAGGAAGTTATGTATTTCTTACCGGTTAATAGACAGGCAAACTCTAAACTAAAATAATTATAATGACACAGTATTGTCCAAGAAGCACAGGCTTCAGGTGAAAAATCGCCAACCAAATTTATGAAAAAAATGTGTTAATGCTGTACTTACAGAAATATTAAACGAGGGAACTTTAAAACAGGGAAACTTCACGATATAATAAAAGATAAATTAAAAGCTTAAAGCAATTTCAAACTCAATTACACTATCAATAACCGTAAAATCCTTTATTCATGCACCAAATTGGCTATTATAATATACGGTTCCTGCCCAAACGTAACAAATAACCAACTGTATCATTGTAACGGAAACAAAAAAGGGATAGATGGAATGAATATTACAGGAATTGTTAGTCTTAGCAATGCAATGCAAACTCCGGCCAATATAAAAAATAAAATTTCATGACAATTATACCTCGCAAACAAAAACGACAAACAAAGAAAAAAAAATTGTGTAGTTAAGAGATTTTGGAAACGAAGAAGAATTCTATTATGCAATGTCAAGAATAAAAAAGGGTAAGACTAACATAAACTACGATGTAGCTCTAATGTTCGGTAACATCAAGTTCAGATGATCACTGTCTGATGAAGAAACCGCCGTGGGGGAAAAAGTGAGGAAGCTCAAAACAGCGCACTGTCCCAACTCAGCGATAAAAAAAAGCAAAAAAACTACAAGTATAAAGTCTTAAAAAATAACACACATATATCATCCTTAATGAAAGGTTAACTAAGGAACAAAAAAAAAATTAAGAAAATTTAGCTGTTGGACGAAGAAAAAAGGGATAAAACCTATCTAAAACTGGTTCTGTAGTACTATCTACCAAGGTGAAGAAGAAGTCAAGGTAACCTGGAATTATTTAGAAACAGATGTTTAATTAGCCTCTGAACCAACATGCTAAATGAACAGAAAAAAAAGTAAAAAAAAAACTTCTGGTTAATAAACGTGGTGTAAGAATAAAAGGGAAAAAGAAACTAACTACAGATGATCCTGCCCGTGACATTAGCAGAGAAAAAGGGTAAGCGACTCGGTCCTACGAGTTTAAAAAAGAGTTTAGCCTCGGAACACACCAGACCCGAAAATGGAACAAGACATACATATCAGAATATATACCTATTGTCACTTTTTCATAAACCTTTCTTATAAACAACTCCTTACTTCTTCACCACCTTCCTAGTATACTGTTAACAATGCTTCATTTTTAAGGATGAAGAGATAACTAATGGATCAATGAACGATATCAATGTACAATAACCTACAAATCTAATATTTACATTTTATGCTTAACAGAATGTGGATCCCGTGACAAAGTTTTGAAGGGGGAACAAAAGTGTCAACAGAAGACATAACGCCAACCTACTACACCGACTCACTTCGAACAACATAGAGTTCAAGTGACAAAGACATACTATTTTAAATACAAACGATAATTCGTTGATAAAACATAATGGAGGCAAATGTAATGAATGAATAAGGGATACTACACTGTATGAACACATGAGATTAAGAATTAATAAGTATTATAATTGAATAATATTAATAATTAAATAATTGATAATATCATAATTAATAAATATAATAAATAATAATAATATAAATAATAATAATAATAATAAATAATAAAAATAAAGTTTATGTTTAAACTGTTTGATGAAAATTTTCTATTATCGGCTGTTCGCGCTATCATCTTTTGCCTGACGTGTTATCGTTTTTACTGCTGGGGGGATACAAATGTTCAGAATTTAAGGGTCATTATACAAGGAAGAGTCTTTATATAGATACTTAGTGATTAATTCTAAGGGATTAACTGGACAACAGCTTCTCGTTTATTTCACCTATTTCCTGCGTCTTAAGAGACACGGTGACGGGATCTTAACCATCAGGTGACTATAAAGAATAAGAACAATTCCTAACTGGCCACTTTACAGCGAGGGTCCATCATCTTTTCTATCAAGGACAATGTCCAAGCCTTGATGTTTGGGTCTAGTCTTTGCACATTCCACTGAAGACTGTTTATATATTGAAAAGATATATCTATTAACTCGTCTTCACGTTTTAAAATTATTGAATAACTGTTTAGTAAGTATTTATTTAATTGGTTTTCTTTAATTGAAATATTTTATAAGTCGGATTCCGAATTCCAGTAATTTTCATTAGAAATTGGAATAATTAATTATAACCAAATTAATGTTTGACATGGAGTTAGTGATTCATTATCTTATAAATGACATAATTCTCATCAAATGGTGAAGATGGACCCGACATATTGAATGGTCGATTCTATCTGCTTATACCCAAACCGTGGAAAAAGTCTCTTCTAAATGAAATAAACATATTTTTTAGTATTTTCTCTTCAAGTGAATTTTCACAACAATTAAACCGCTCAAGAGAAACCCGCCATAATGAAACTAGCCGGGCAGGATTCACATCTCCATTTTAAGATGATTGATAAAAATCTCTGTTTACAGCATGGGAGTGACATGTAAACGTTAATATAACTTTATCTGAAGCTTGACAAAAGGTTGCATTGTCTGCGACTAATCGATAGCAGAAACATCGCCGACTTATGAACAGTCGTTATATAGAAAGAACCTATAAAACAACTGATCTCAGTCTATTGTCCACAGTAACTTCATTCCAAATGAATTGCTCGAGTTACGGCGCAAGTTAGAATTATAGTTAAATTTAATTAATTAGTGTTTGGAATCTTTACCCATTGAAAGATAACCTGTCTGAAGGTCTAGACACTATTACAGTACAAAGGTTTTACTATCTACTACTCGTGAATGAGGAAGTGCAGCAAGTGGAGCGGGTTTAAAACGTACTGCTTGTAAGCGTTTACATAACACACATGGTCTTACTTACTACCTTTTTTACAATCTGTCTCATTCGAGCAGAAATAGTATTTTCCTGCGAATGATTCAGAATAAGCTCAGAAATGGCCCAAATGATGATACTGTGTTAATGTCGAAACTGCCAAAATGAAGTATGCTGTAACAAAAATAGACTTAGCTGGTAAAGAATAAAGGGAACTTAGGATCAAAACGGTAATAAAAATCAGTTAATTGGCCTGTCGATCACATCGCAAGTAATAACTAGTCCAGTCAAATGTTCTAAATTTAATTGCTTGTTGTTGAAAGAAGTTAGGATACATATGTTCGACACTTAAACACTTTATTCTTCTTGGGGTAAAAAAGCTTCAGCTTGTAGCTGTATTGTCTATGATCGCAACTAACAATTTCTGACCTTTTGAGAAACTCTTCCAGTGGTTAAGACTGATGAAAGATGTAGGTGTTAAAGCTAATAGATTTTAAAGGAGCAACTCATCTTTGACCTTCTCAAATTTATGAAAACGTCTAAATATGAATTGTTATACGTTACAACCCTTGTTAAAAGATGAAATACAGACTCTAATCTAAACATATTTTTTCAAGGAATGAATTTCGCTGTAATAGTGGCAGTGTAACAATGAGTAATCTTCTAAAAACCGAAATATTCCTTTCAGAGTTGTACTAGTGGATCTCTCTCCCATTCTAGTCCAATTTTGCTGCATTCAGACACATATGCCACCTGGAACCATGTTAACCATAGACTCGATTCATATATTTTCACCTTTATCTTTCCCCGAAGAAGCTAAATCTGCGTGATTACAAGAAAGTTGGCACATATTTAAAACTCTGCTGAAGGGACAGTTCTTTGTGGATCTTCGTCTACTCTAGTTTGTAAGAAAAGTATGAAAGTCTGGTTTCTTCGAAATATGAAACCCATTGTAAAAGCTACTACCTCTGACCAGAATAATTATATCGTCAATTATTAAGAAATTTGCTTAAAGTGCTTGTCTTAACATATTTTATATCTAAACGATGCTATAATAGTAAATAATCGCATTGAATTCCATTACGGGGATATGTTAATCTCTCTTTCAAAAGCGGGCTACATTACGTTGGACATAAAAGAATATTAGATCACACAAATAAATTGTGTTTTATTGGTGAAATAATTAGTACCACTTACTAAAGTACTGTCATAGAAATTCCACTTGTATATCCCGTAAAAGGCATGCTAGCAATTACTACGTCATAAGAAAATATTAACGACGTGGTATTTGTCAATGTGACTGTGTACAATAACTTTGAGACTGAAAAGAAATAACTTCCACTCCTTACATAAATTCTCAGTCAATAGCGGTTTATCCATTGATACTTTCCTTCCTATTGTAATTTTTGTAATAATCGACCTTACCTGCTAATAGATGATAACAGGGGATAATACTCCCATGGGGTCAACACAGAAGCTACTTCCTAAGTATTTTTGCGCTTGGTATATGGGAAATTCCTCCACCACGTCTTTAACACGGGTAGGAGGTCATGCATATCATCTGTTAAATCGTTCCATCCTAAACTATAGGACTTTAACTATAGAAAACTTGTGTCATAGCTTACTTTGTTGAATTGCAAAATTGTCAATATTTGCTTAAGGGAATAGAAGAACCATTCTCTAAAAGGTTAAGATCCTCCCTTTTAAAAAATTAAATACGCGGTTTCATTCAAAATAGCTTTATCTATGTTCATTGATATGCATTACAAAGTACTGTCATAGAAATCCACTGTATATACTTGACTCAAAATAGTCCATTTTATAATGACTCGTCAGAATTTTAACCATGATGATCTGATTCAGCGCTCGCATCGTTGAAATATGCGCTCTCATTGGCTAACAGTTGAGGTGACGTCATTGAGTGAGGACTTTACTACTAACATAAAACGTGCGGTCTATTTACTATAAATTCTTTAGTAGACAGAAAGACTGTTCTGATGCTAACCTTATCCGCTAAAAAACGCCTTCTCGGATGTCTGCAAGATATAGCAAGAGATTTCTGCGAAATTTAATCAATCAATGTTCCTAAATCTGTTAATAAGAGGGGACCTGAATTTAGAGCAATTATGCAAGCTTAAAGGGGACCCTGACAGAGCCAAGTCAAAAACCAATTCTTTAAGGCGTGTGGTTGAAGAGTCTTTTAGTGCCAGCAGCCATGGTGGAGGTATAGTAATCGAACTTTAGATTCGGTGGTGAATGGTGTCAGAGGGTTTACAGCTCTTCTATACCAAACTCCTCTTGTTTGTTCCATTTAGTATTCTTTTGTAACACTGTTCTGAAATATGATTTTACAAAGGGTCAGTTGTTGACCTCGAATTTCTTCAATCATACAGTAGAAGCCAACATTACGTGGCTAATGAATAAATATTAGGAGGGGGAATGTGCTACACGCAAAAGGACTGAATAATCATGGAGTAATATTTTGGAAATATAATGTCAATTCTAAATTTTGTGAACCCATTTTTCAGTAATGGCGTTTTCAGGCGAGTCCAATTATTTCAAGATATTGGTAAATGAAGAAGAGATTTTACGCCCTTTTTCGAAAAGGTTAGATTTTACACCCCCCTTTGAAAAAGGTTAATCTTTTTAACTTTCTTTCTTATCTAATTCTACCTCTGATGATTCAGGTAATCCCCCTCTAACTAATTCTCCTCTTACAAATCTTGAGTCTTTACCGGTGATCACGTACTGCCTTATTCATAGGGTTTTATCAACTATTATCATCGGGTAAATATGTGATCTTGTTGGTAGTCATTCCAGTGTTTTTATCAGAAAGAATTCATCCTGAGATATTTGGGAAATAGAGAATGATATTTATTTGAATGAAGGTGGTAACAATACTAGATTGTTTATTTGTCAAAAGAACGGCAGCAATCCATTTTGAGTAGTGGTGTCTACACTATCCAGAGTAATAACTATTCCCTATTAAGTTTTTGGTTTAAGGAATGCTCTTCGATGCTGACGATAGTCCTTCCGAAGAAAAGGAGCAGTACCGATCCATCAAACTATCACTATATAATTCTCACTTGTGTTCTTTCACTTCTCCAAAACCTTTAAACATACTCTTAATCATCGTATCCTTGGTTATTTGGAGTCTCACTCTCTTCTTTAAGATCATCAGTATAGTTTTGAAGTTCAAGATCAATTGATAACATTGTTTTTGTATGTAACAAATCTCTGGCTTTCTAACGTTCGGAAATATACGGAGACCTCTTTGGTTGAGATTGATATATCTAAGACTTTGGCAGGGCATGGCATGAGTAACTGCTTACTGGATTTCACCCTCATCCTTTTAACTCATCTCTAACTTCCTGATGAAGAGAACTCTTATTCTCCTCCTGTCAATTATTGGTGCTCCCTATGGTTCTGTTCAATATCCTAAAATTTTTCTCACACCCATCATTTGGAATAGGTGATTAAGTGTTAAAACTGATTATAAAGATAATTATTACTAGATAATGGATAGAATAGGAACTAATGAGAATAGGGATGATTATAATTATAATTTGATAATCGGTTAAGCTGATAATACGCCTAAGTAATGGTGACCTGGTCGAAAATCGATTAACATTTCCATTGCAGATAGGAAATAAAGCTTATAATAGACAATAAAGGATATATCCTAGGACAGTGAATATAAATATATAGTTATGACTCAGGTATTGGTTAAGGATACTTACAAAAAAAGTTATCAGTATTAGATATAATGTAAAGCCATGTAATAGTATGTTCTCTTTTCTGCATATGAGTGGAGTTATCTATATATGGTGTGTACAGGAAGAAGTTTAGTAATCAGATGAATTAAAAGATATGATGAAATGGAATTAAAGATTGTTGCCCGCCAGCGTAAAAAGTTGTAAAAGGGATCGATATGATAAAGGGTTATATTACTTTTATAATTTGTTTAGACCTACTTTGTTAGGATCGCTTAACTAAACAAAATGGTAGAAATCACTATGATATGAATTTATGTGTATGGATACTCCTTCGTAATTAATGGTCACTGTCGGTACTGGTACGAATTAGATCTCATTATATTATAGGAATGATTTAGAATAATAAAAATCATGTGAAAAGATGCCAGATCGCAAATTGACCAAACTAAGGAATAGTAAAGGACAAGATGATAGGTCAGTGACCTAGAATGATAGTATGATAAATAAATAAGAATTTGTCGATATAATTTTGCTAATATTTTTTTAACGTAGGTTGTAAGTGTATTAAAGATGGAGCGGGGGGGTTTGGCTTCAGATTAGACAAGAGAAGGGGGAGAGATGTTTGGGTAGTGTAGTGTGAGAACCGCAGAAGATTTATACATTCTGATAGAGGATGGATATTATGGCTTATTAATGGATACATAGGAATTGCACGTGTCTGTACATGTCATGGTAGGTATTATGGAGATCAATGGAATTATATTTTTTATTAGTAGATGAGGTGATCTAGGAGATGAAGAAGAGTTGCTGTCTTTGAGAAATAAAGATGATGCAAAAGTGCGAGACGGTAGTGGGGTAGGTGGAATATGATGAGATGCGAGGTAAGAGATATGTTGTGACAGACTATGTTGTGGGTAGGTGGGAGTCGTTCGGGTTGTAGAGGGTCATTAGTGTGTTAGGGTAGTAGATAGGAGGTGAACTGTTCTTACTGTGTCGTGAAGTAGGGATCAGAGATTAGCTTAGTAAGAGATGTGGATGACTGACACGTCAGGATGGTTAAAAAATCGAATTCCAGAAATTATATTAATAGATTATAGATATGAATAATCGAGGATCTGACGGTACTTTATGTTAAGTCGGGCTAGCTATAATATAAAGGATTAGGGATGAAGATAAGTATATATTATGGTAACTAATATAGTGTTGGATGGTTGTATTCTCTATCAATACTATAGAACTCATGCAAGATTTTAGGGCGGTACATATTTACCTAGTTAGCTGGTAAATTTAAACAACTGGATTACGTCCCCAGGTTATAACTGAAAAAAGGTTCAGCGCAAAGAGAGAACGTAACTAAGAGTACAAAGACAGTGATGTGATTAATGATGCATATGAATTAGCCCAGAGTAATTTATTCAAGATCATTGTATTCTAAGTATGGCGGACAGAATATTCTTGGGAACCCAAGTGATATTGTCGTAATGACGATAGGTTGTTTAGATACGACAGAACATCTTAGAGTTTATAATGAGAGAGTAAAGTAATAGCTAGTAGAAAATAGAGATCTGACGAGAGATCGATAAGATGACTCGGAGATAGAGAAATAATAGAAAAGGATAGGCTACCAGACGATACAGACGAGAGCGGGAGAGGAATAAGAATGATATTGAACCTAAGTGACATTAAGTAGTCACAGAATAGGACTCGATCTTACCAGTAGAGAGCACTATTAACTTCACAGATTAGTATATAGTATTGGATAATATGAAATACGACCATTCTTAAGAGGATAGACGACTGCCGGTTAGTAACCGAGCCAGTAGAGACCGACTAACATGACTTGGTACTTAATCATTACTCAAAATAGAAGATGAGGTCTGAAATAACAGCCGATATAATCCTTATGCGTAGTTCTTGCCGAACAATGAGGAACAGAACATAACCGCGGACGGACACCATCGTAAGGCTGAAGCGGGTCGAGGAACCCGGGACCCTAGTAGGAAACAAATGAGGGAGTTGACCGCACTCCCTAGCCACGATTGGCGAAAACGAATCTGACGCTAGGATGGATCGTGAGCTACCAGCGGTGGCCGCCGGGGGAAGACCGCCCTGCCCCCTAGCAAGCGCGTCCCAGCGGAAGGACGGGGGAAGTTGACCTAAGGATGGTCAAGAGCGATGCGCGTCGATAAACCAAAAGAGTATAGGTATCGGAAGAACGGTCACTGCTCAGATACTTGTAATCTCGCTGAATCATGGGGTATGACATGTGGATCCTTACATTGTCCTGTGACTCAATTATAGACTAGATCTCTGTTAGGATATCACCCTCGAAAGTACGATATTAACGGAATCATTAACAAGTCTATGATAACGATGAAAGAGGGCGCGTCTTATACCTATGATAATTCTAGTCAGGAGAATCCACTACAGACGATTTATGGCTAGTCATAATAAGCAAAACAACAAAGGATTTAGAAGAGACAGAGAGATATAGTAGACTTATTCACAATAGTAAGAATTTGCGTTGTGAAATTATATGCTCGTCCGATAAATCTCAGAGTATATGCATAATAATACGTTTAACACGATGTCAGTCGCATTACTGAGACTAATATGTAGAATCACTTAGCGTCACCTTTAGTTCTACTAAATAGAATTAATTTTATTAAAAAAGTTACCTGAACGATGCATACTCCGCGCATCGTGAAAAAACCGTTGAAGTCGATAGACATGTGAGAGCATACGAAGGTATTAAGAAGAGACCTAAGACACGACTTCTGCGATGCTTAAGAATCACAGATATCTACCAGAACGAATATAGAGTCGGGAACACCCCATTTGTCAATTACTATTCAAGAGAAGATCATTTGGTTAACCACAACTATTTTAGACGGATATTCGCGAGGAGAGAATGTAGTAGCAGATAAAGGATACCGGTATCGTATAGGAATTATACTATATAGATGATATTTGATTATCTAGAGAGCGACCCATAAGATAGATTATTAGATAGATAGATAGATATTATTAATATTATAGAATCTAAATAAAAAGGATATGTAATGTTTAGAGAAAACGTCAAAAGAAGACGAATTTAGTCTCCATCAAACATCGAAATTATAGTTTGACATTGATAAGTATTAATAGAGGTAGTTCATAGACGCGTACTATTGTCACGTGCATGTCAAGTCGCTGCCGTATAAACACTCAACCAACGGATAAAAGGCGGATTAGACGGGTCGCTCTACGCTGATCCCGCTATCAATGCTCGATCTCAATTTATCAAATAAACTCTCGTCAGGGTGAGTAGTTTTCTCGAACACATAAAGTATTCATTAATAATTCAAATGAAAAACTTACAAATTTTAAGTGAAAAAATTATTTAATCGAATATTGTAAAAGCAGGGAAGCATCAATTATAAATAAATCACAATAAGAAAATATGTAATTAAGAAATAAACTATTCCTACCAACCTAATTATAAATAAAGTTAAATAGTAACTTCACGACGGATTACCGTCTTATACTTTAGCAATTCTCTCCCTCGACCTCCTGACACAGACTGGATTTATTACGACCTACTTTTTATTCTCGTAGAGCTATAGCAACACCCCTCATTAAAGAGAACTTGGAGAGACGTCTCATCAGTGCCCACTCCAAAAAATTTAATAATATTTGATCTCGTAGGTAGATTGATAATATTGATTACCTGTATAAAATGATATCTCGCTTAGCTTGGTTAAACGCTTGATCTAGCCGATATGTGATGACAAGTAGTCACTACAGATTACTGAGAAATTCCTTGCGTCTACGAGTTCAGGGTATTCCCTCGGAGGCTCTCATCTCGATACAAACAAATCATTCATGAATTCACGATTCTAGGTGCACATGTCCGTGAATATAATATTAATAGCGATACCAACAGTTAGAAGTAAAGATAGTTCGAAGACTTACATCAGGCGAGAGAAAAGCTAGGAAGATGCGAAAGAGATTCAGGGGTGAGAAAGAGTAAAGAGAACGTTTACTGAGAAACAGGTTCCTGGGCAGATGGAGTTCAGAGGCAGTCCAGCAGGGCTAAGAGCGGGTTGCATTCATGGATAGTATTTCAGCATAAACATTAATGACGATCCGTTCGCCTCCCGAATGTTTATATGTAGCTTGTTATGCAAAATAGAAGGGATGTTAACCTGCGTAAATAGATTCTCGAAAAATTGATCTCGGTTATTATAGTGTCTCCAGCCACAAGAGGTGCTCACAGTCTTAGGTACCTGGAGGTTTCTGCCCCTACTGAAAAAAAAAACATGCACTTTGTGGCGGAATAGACTCAAATCAACCCATGTCGAAAGAAAATGAAGTTATCAGAATGCAGTAGATATAGTGAGTTGACAGGAAGAAAATGAAAATTAGTAAAGGTAATCACAAAAAAAGGCAAGAATAAGAAGAAAGAAAGCTGAGAAGAAGACGAGAGTTCACGTAGTCCTTATAGCCTCGGCTCACCTCTCAGTTCAAATATCGAGAAAAGACCGACGCTTAAGCACTCTATGCTGAGAGAGTCTTTAAGAGTGTAAACATTCGCTTTGTCTCATAATTACTGTAATATCGAGTACTTTCACATAACCTTGCTTCTTTCTCTAACATGTACTGCACATTTCGCAATGTCAGCATCGCTTGTTCTCTAATAAAGATCACTAAGCCTGACGTCTTTGCATATATTAAATGATTTTTGTATTTTGTGACCAACTCAGACATTTTTAAGATTTATATCTAAAGTTTAATATACTACAATGTGTTTCTACTTCTAATTTATTCAACGTTAAACTGACACTATGAGAATGATCTCTAATACTCTTGTTTTTGTTGTTGTATGCTTTTTAATTTTGGCTCCAGCACCCTAATATTTAAACGTTGTAGACTCTATCATCTCCTCCGATGAAGAGCTTTTTAGTGTATTTTCGTATCTAATATCAGTATTTTTAGGTAGTTTTTCACACAAAAATCGATCGTACATATCTCACTTATTGTGTTTATATTTTTATTCTATATATTATTTTTTATTAAATTAACCTTATATTTTCCTCACACTTTATCTCTTTTAAGAGTTTCTATTAATTTATACTTTGTGTTTATTTTTTTTTTGTTTTTATTATTTCTATAGTTTATCTTTATTATCTTGTTTTTTTTTATAAGTCTAGGTATTCTAGTTATAAAATATCTGCTTGTGGTATATTTTTTTTTTATTATTTTTAATGTTTTCTTTTGTATTATTGTAAAACTTTTATTTTTTATTAACTTAATTTTTGAGACATTGTTTATTTATATTTTTTCAAGCATAGTTTAAAACAATACAAACATCTTTTATATAAAAAACTCATTTTATTTCTAATTTTTTGCTAATTTTTTATTTTACAGTTTCGAAAAATAATATCAGTTGTTTGGACTCTTATCTATGATAAATACGTTTGAACAATGGCTTAATTCCATTTGTATTGTTTATACAGCTAACGTAATAAAAACAATTCTGCATTATTTTTTGCAACATACGACCCTTAAGCAGGACAATCGACGTAATAGCTGAGTTAATAAGCTCCACTAAGTCCAGTCGTGCCTCAACACTCAACCTGTACGCTCCCATCCTAGTTAATCTAACAATAATATTTGATCCTTTATTTATATATATTGATCTTATTTGATCTTATTCTGATCGCTATCATGTATCATTACTCTTTATCTTATAATTCATCTTATGTGATAACTTAGAATTTAAGTTTCAAATGATTTGCGGATAAATCATAACTCACCCAAAAACTTTTGGAGCGGTATGGGTGGGTTTCATTTGTAATCAGTGTAATACTAAACGAGGTCCAGTGTGTGCATTTTTGACTTCTCGTGACATTATGAGAGATGTATAACTGAAATTAGGCTTGGGTTTCTGTTGTTTACATGATTTTCATTTAACCTTCTAATTATTTTTATACAGTTCATTTGTTTCTATCACCCCAATCAATTTACTAAATAATTATACGAAATATGTATATTACATACCCTAAAGACAGTAAATCATTACATAATCAAACATCCTAAAACTATCTATTGATCTTTTGATTTAATGATCTATCTGATCTATTGATCTATTGGATCTAGATCTGATTATTGCATCTAATATCCTTTAGTGATCTAAGTGAATTTTCTTTGTATTTAAGTCAAATTTAGATAAAACACCTAACAACAAATAATTATTTTTTGTTTTCTTTTCTTTTAATATTTTGTTAATTAATATAAAAAATTTTATTCTTATCATGTTATCTTATAACTTTACAAATTACTGTTTTTACATACCTCTACTAAAGCTATCGTAATTATCCCAGCTATACTCATTCTAAACCACCCACCTACAATCTTCGTCCAATCACTGACTATTGATCTAGTTTATCTATGATCAGGTCACTATTTTATACTTTAAATTATTCAGATGTTTTTATGTCATACCCTAAAGCAGCTAGATCAGTAAATCTAGTTAATCAAAACCAACCCCACTTGCACATCTCTCCTATCCCCTTCATCGATCTATTACCTTGTATTGATCTACCTTGATCTATATAGTCTATTATTATTTATTTATGCGTTCACATTTCTTTACTAAACTATAATTATGTTATTAGATACTTTTCAAAGCCGATAATTCAGTAAACCATAATCATAGACCACTCCACCCCCCGTACTCTATCCTACCTCCATGAATCTATTGATAATTGATCTCTATTTATCTTAATGTCAACATATATGATTTAAAAAACTAAACATAAAAAATTCTTAGCACGTTCGTTGAATAAGTTCTTTTGTGTTTTAGATTCTGTTGTTGTTGTTTGAGAATGTTGTTGTTGTGTTTCGTGTGCCGTTGTTGGTAAACATGTGTGTTGTGTTGAATCTTGTGGTTGTTCGACCCATTGAAATGGCGGTGTGTTGTGTTTTATCGATTTTGAAGAGGTTGTCTGCGCTGCTGTTTGGTTTTTAAGTATATCGTACGTACTTTTCAAAAAGTTTGAAATTGAAAATATAGACAATCACCTATCTTTTTACAAACACATGTTATGCTCTTAAAAATTAGTTATTTGTTAATTTGTACCATAGTAATTTTATCACGTTATATTAATATGTGTCGAATAAAACTTAATCCTAAACAAAATACTTTATCTCACCCAATAAAGCACTCTTAATACATTACAGCATTCATTAACAACTGGGAGACTCACACAATAAGAATATCATAATCTTAGCTGCGAAGTCAGTCGATAGCCGAATCTCGCAGAGTCTATACTATACTGTAACAAATAACGCACAAATTATTATTATTACTCATAGTTAATTTATTATTATTATATTATATTTATTAATTATTAATATTTAATTGTATTATTATTATTATTATATTAGTATTTAATATATATGGTAGTTATTATTATTATCATGTAATTATTTAATCATTGACGATGTTTTAAATTAACTTGTTTATTATTCTTTTATTATCTTCACAATATACAGTTTTATCATGTTTATTCATTTGGTATTATTATTAATTTATCTTACCATCTTATAGATCTCACAAATACACCTTAACGCTGCGCGACTCATTGATCTGCAGTCCGACACACTATAACATTAGGATTGTTAAGCTTGTTTCTCTTGCTACCAGACCTAATATCTTGTGACTTCTAATTCTACTAATAAACATAACAAGGGAATACACAATTCAGCAGTAAACAATTAAAGATAATATTAATTTTGACACAAAAGCCAATTCACAAACACAATGAAATTATCGAAGATATGACTCATAGTTAATCTTTTATAGATCCTATTATCACCCAAATGTGTATAAGTGGTATACGAGTATTTATAAGAGATATCATGAATAAAAGTACCCAGATATTCTAGATAACATGATGTCAATAAGATGCATAAATAAACAATAACTATAATACTATAATCTTCCACAAATAAGTGTTCTGAATAAAGCTTGGTGAATGTATCATATAATCTTTGATAAATTATATTACTCTTACTTATTATACCTAATTTATATAAAAAATGTGTGATGGTAGGAAAATATGATAATAGTGATTAGTTATCATTATACGGTTTTAAATCTAGAATATAAGTATTATTCAATATACTAGTTAGTTGTATTTGCCTTTATTTGATGTGTGTGTGTTCCCTATGATATGACTTTACTTCAATTAACGATTCAGCGCTAAAGTAATTATTATGAAGTAATATGTGATTTGTGTGTAGATTATTGAGTAAGAATGATAGAAAAGTGATCATATAGAGAGTAATAGGTTGTAATAAGAAAGTGTAAGCTATGATATTATATACGTTTAAATGATTATTATGAAAGTTAGTGAGCAACCTTAAATAATTAGATGTTATATTTAGTGTAACAGAACAAAGCTAAACCATACTCTAACCAAAAAACACAAATCAAACACCACCACACATACAACACCCAGAAGATAACGTAACAACTTCACAGTAAGCGAAGTGAAAAATAACACCACGATCTGCAGCATTAATGTGCTATCTGAGGTCACGACTCGCCTGGCCAAGCTTCCAGTGTCACCTAATAGCATCTCACAGAACTCACTCAGTTAAAGGTACTCATCAAATATCAGCTATAACATCAGATTTAACCCATATTTACATCTTTCATATACAACTACTTCACCATTTCTATTTCCCACTCTCACAATTTTGGATTCCTTGACACTTACGACAAATTACGGCTTATATTGCATATATCACGCTATCACAATCAATTGTTCGACTTAAACCATACACAAAAACGAGTTCATTCTATACTCCCACCCTACACCCACCACCCGACACCCCTATTATTCCGCCCAACCATTCCCACACAAGTCTACCACATTGCAATACCACAGGTCTCTCAATTTCCTACAAGCATCCATTTAATATACTACGAGAAAATACGATATTCGCCATACAATCTCCTCTACCACCACCCCTCACATTCTTTAACGCACCATCCACACCATCTCCACAATCGAAACTGACCCTACGAAGTCCACTACGCCAAACTACCATGTTAACAGAAACCGTTAGTATCTTCACCACCCATCGATGTCACCTACCTCTTTCACTATCTGCCCCTCCTCAACCCACCCTCGATCATACTATAACTCGTCTCCACCAGTTCGACACTGACACCTAGAAAGAAACCTACCTATCGCTCAGATAACATGTACTATACTACCTTACTACTTAAACGCAGCCCTCCTTCACATGATCTACTAACACTCAAAACATAATACGCATCGCTAATCCAAACCAACATCTCATCCAATAAACAATATACATACCAACTAAGTTCCATGTAATAAAACAACTATCATACATACGTATCCAATTGGTATCATATTGTTCATCTATATTTACTAGTGTTTCTAAAGCAGTTAAAGATCAGCACCTAAACTTCAAGTACAATTCAAACCATCAACCCTTCCCCACTCCCGCTCACCACCACTGACCCTTTGTAGCTTCAAATCGACTTTGATATCAAGAAGTATAATACAATATCACAGAATATATATTATTTCTCTACCCTATCAACCCTACTCTTAAAAGAATTATCCTAAGTACCAATAGAATCTATTTTTCATTGCTTAATTGTTATGACAAAACTTGTCTCACTTCTTTTCTGCCACTTATTCGTTTCGTCGATTTATCGTTATATAGCTAATTCTATTAGAGTAACCAAATTGTTTTATACATATATAGATCTGTACAAATATGTTATAAAAATTACAGCGTAATAGTGTTAGAGATATTGCTTGAAAAAGTATTGCAAAGTATGATTATCCGATTTAATGCTTATGCTTTAAAGTGGTATTAACGCTCTTTTATGGTCGTTTAATTGTCGCAACTGAATCGTTTACATTCATCAGCGAGGCGTAAAGCTCGAGTTAGGATGGCCGGTTGTACCAAGGATTTGCGGAGGGCCACTATGTGAATCTCATGGCTAGCTTTGCATAAGGCGTCTGGAGAAATACTATGCTGGTTAGTGATGCTCACTCTTGCCGGTGGTGTATCACATATTAGAGACACACGTGAACCTCGTTGTCCAGGGGCCTGTCGTATGTCAGCCCAATTATCATGATCGCAAATTCGTACGGCGAATTTCAAACGACTTTTTAAGGAGAACATTAACAAATATGGACTTACATGGTAGAGATTTATGGTGCCGTCCGCCATGTAAACACGTAGAAAGAGAGAGGACCCTTTGGTGGATCTCAGCCAGCCGAGACATTGAGTACCCCGCACACCAGCGAGAGGCTCAAGGACGCTACGGGACGCCACATTCCGAAAGGGTCAAACGGAATAGGGCGGAATACAGTTAGGTGGATGCTGGAGGTTATGGGTTCCTGCGCTAGTAGGATGTGTGGCAGGTGGGAGTATCTTTCATTCACCATATTTCCAACGACCCATATTTAGTGGTTTCGGTTCACCTTTTTCAGTATGTGGTTGCTGTTTACGGCGCTTGTGGCGATGCAGGTTGGTGACGCGATGGCGATGTTAGTTGTGTGGGGTGAGCTGGATGCGTGATAGGAAGCAAATGCTTGTACTGGATGGTTGCATTGAGCATCGATCTACTTATGGAGGCGGTTGACTTATAATTAAACAGCAAACAATAAAGAAGAACTCCGAGTACAGAGCAAGTTTAAAACATGTAACAGACATAACAGTCAGGACATATATCTGGTTAGTATATCTACATATACTGTCTCTATAATAAAATCAATTGAATAAAAGGTGTGAAGCGCGAAAAAGATTGTTGATCACAGTAAGGATGTCTAAGAACTAAAGGATAAAAAGAAGACAGAACATGAAGAAGCAAAATAATAAGAATTAATCAATCAAGAATTAGAAAATAGAATCAAGTATAAATTATGTGATACACTTTAAAGACATAATAAGAAGAATATAACCCTGTGATCCCAAATATAATGTTAAATTGATCCAAAAGTACCGGGCCACGTCACAGCAAATACAGATAAGAGAAATCAGTCTCACCAGAAACAAAAAAGAGGGAGATAGTAATTTAAGTGCTTTAGAAAAATCTCTCTCCTAGCAGTGTGTCAAACAGAATTATATAGTACGGCGGGTACTTAAGAGGAAAATCGCAGTTCGTGACCACATTATCAACAAGAGAGGCGATAAATATGATAGTAAATATGACAGGAATGGCTATGACCTGCGAAATTACTTTGCTAGTGTGGTCTGGGAGTGTATGGTACGCTACAAATGTGCAAGAGTCCGAGCGAGTGCGGCACTGTGTAGCCCGGAGTCCGGCTAAATCTCTATACTTAAATTCTAAACTAAACAAGCATTTACGTTAAGTGTTATTTGACGTGCAGGGTTCCTGGCTCCAGAGAAGCTGGATGATAGAACAAATGGGAATAGAGTTTAGACACCGCAGGCAAAGGGGAGCGCACGTGTACGTTTAGTAAGTAGGTGGAGAATCAATTGGGGATGGTAAGAAGAATAAAGAAAAAATCAAGTTGATTAGTAAGTAGCATTGTTTTCTTAATTGTGACAAATTTGTAATAATAAGAAGAAGACATTAAATTTTAAGCAGAATAAGTGAAAAGAATTTTTAATAATAAGACATTAATTTCAAGTTGATCTACAAGAATTAATTAATAAAATTAATCAGATGGTAGTCAATTAGAAGAATTAAATATAGAATAATAAAGAATAAGAAGAATTAAGAATATAGAGAAAATTTAATTAAGAAGAAGAAGAAGATAGGAAGAGAGACGAAAGAGATGGGTTTGGCGAGTCTGGGGCGTAGGAAAGAGTGAGAGTGGCTAGGCCGGACGAGGGGCGGAAGGAAAGAGCGAAGGGAGTACCTGGGGAATGAAGGCTGGGGTGAGGGCAGGGAGGGTGAGAGGAATGAATGTGTGTGAGGGGGGGCAAGATTGATGTAGAGTGTTGAAGGTGAAACACTAACAGGTAAGAGGTTAGGAAGTATGGTGGTGGAAAAAGTATTAGTTGCATGGAACGTGGAATCGTTATGAGTAGATTGATAACAAACAACTACTTCTCAAGACAAACAATAGTAGGCAACATGACATACACACCATGTAAACTTTAACCAAACTACACCAATAGCTAACAGTACTCACTCAACACAATTTCTCAATATCTAATCAGCGACACAAACAAACACAACAACAACAACAACAACAAGCTAAGCTACTAACAAGCAACAGCAATCAACTATACACCACAACAGATACAAACACAAACAAGGTTAGCAGACAACTACGGATACATACCGGAATTCATAACACAACTAACGAAGAACAGGGTTTGCTAACTATCACCACAGCTACAACTAATGCCAACATCGCTAAACGACAAGCAGTGTTCACTGCAACATACGATCACATACTAAAAACAGTCTGCAACAAACTGCACAACAGAGGTAGGATTTCAATTGGAAGAAAAAATATTAAAAAGAATCTGTGATCTCCACTAAAATCTCCTTTATATGATCAAAGTGAAGAATGCAAAGTGGAGATATTACAATAGAATGGAAAAAGGGTGTGCGGGTTTACCGGGATTAACGCGATGTGTACTGTGTACAGGTTACCTGCTGTCCGAGGGGGAATGATGGGTTGAAGAACACAAACTATTGATGAAGGTTAACGTAAAACAAAGAAAAAAACAAAAGGTAAATAAGCCAAAATACTGAAGGTAACCTTGGTGTAGTAACCAGAATCTTCTATCCAAAGGTGCACTCGTTCGACACTTCGTATATTAACATTTAACAAACTGTTGCCCCCCAGGTCAAAAAAGTTACCAAAAGGTCACAACACTTGGCTGTTTGATGCTTATCCATTCCCGATGCTTTAGTATTTTCTATTCAAATATTCATTCAGAGACCCCAGTCATTTGAGGCTTGGTAAGTATTTCTCATGTACGGTCACCGTCTAGCATCGATTATAGATTCGTCTTCGACATACAAAATTAGCAGCAAAAGTCAATTGGATTAGAACAATAGATCAGAAGAAGAGAGTGCGGGGTGGATCAATACTGACGGAGCGGATCTGACTGATTATTGGAGGCTAAAACAGGAGCATGAAAAGAAGTCATTGACGTCTACACAAGACAGCCAATCGGAAGCACGTAACTCCAGGGGCTGGTTCCAGCACAGGCAAAGATGAGCATTGGATGGTAAACTAGTTAGTGGGAATACGGGTACTTTATTGGGTAGGTTTGAAAGAAGCCAATACTTTATAGTTTTCTGTCTTTATAACAGGGATAGATACGGAGTAAAGGGGAACTAAAAAAGCCAAAATGCGTAACAGAAAAAAAACTCAAAGGATAACTGTGGTGATGATCATAAACTTAAAAGAAATATCTTACGAAAGTCAAGTTATGGCTAGACATTAGCAGCGCTAGGGCACAAGGGCGTCGGAAGTACAAAACAAGATCCTTAAAAAGGCAGAAAGTGAAATGGAATATCCTTATACAGTCAATATGAAATTTTCATAAGTAAGGCAGGCGTGGCTATTCGATCCCATAGGAGAGTGCGTGGATGCGAGAAAATTGGAAAGGAACTGAAAGGGTTAATATACTCATGTACTCATAATAGGTGGATCCTTTTCAAAATCTCATATAAATTTACACATTCCTAAAATTAAATTTCTAAAAAACTGTGCCCCAGGAAGAAAACGCTTAAGCAATAAAGCCTCATTTCCCCTAACTCTATTATTCCAATTTCATATTCATTCAAATATTTTGACCATATTTGCCAGGTTCAGGCAGCGGTAACTTCTTTCAGTTTGGCTCACTGCTCATTTACTATTCATAAACAGCCGAGCTTGAACATCAGAATTCTTAGGACGTACTATGGGTCATACGATACAAAAAAAAACCTAGTATATAAATGCCATGTTGTTTCTCTGTTTGTACGGTTTACTATTTTTACACATCCTGGTGATCACAATTAAAGATTGTTGTTGCCCCTCAAGGTAAAAAGTTTCAAAAGCGGTTTTGACTAATTTTAGGACCTACTCTTATGGAGCGTACAAAGAATGGTAATATATAGCTGATATGTTTTGGATCTCGTGCTATATGTGCACTGTCAGTATATCTCTATATAAATTTCAAAGACCTGTCATGCGCCCCCAGGTAAAAAGTTACAAGTAGTTCAACAACAGTGCTGATCTTCTCTTGTATTTAAATTATAAACTGTTGTTAATTTACATAAAAATTTAATATATCATGTGATAAAACAAAAAGAAGAAAGAGTGAAAAAGAAGTCAATACAAAAAGAAAACAAGTCGGAAATGCAGAAGGAAATGGGGGTAGGATTCGATACATAATTTGGAATCGAACTCAAGACGATATGCAATGTAGATCAATAAGCATATAGTGTATATCAGATGGAGCAGAGAGCGAGAGAGCAAGAGATCAAGAGAGCAGAGAGCAGGCTAGGTGAGGTCATCGGTACGGGGGGGGGGAGTGACGGACGTACTGATTGACTTCCTACTGTCTAGGGTAGGTAGGAATCAATAGTCTATGGGTGGAAGGTTTATTTTATGAATGAAAAGGAAATAAAGGCGAAGGTTTGATAAACAAAAAGGTGAAAAAACATAGAAAAAGGAAAAATAAAATGAAAGGGAGTGGGGGTGAAATTATGGATGGGCGAAGAGAGAAACGGAAAAAAGAAGTAAGATAAAGTGAAAAAGAAGGTAGAAAAAGTAAAGGGAGAAGAAGAAAAAAGGTAAAAAACAATAAAAAAAAAAAAACTTAATATCTAAATAAATATTAATAAGTAAAATACCTCGGATATGACAAAAAAAAAAAGAAAAAAACACCAGGGCTCATCAATGGTGATTAATGAAGAATTCTATTATGTATTAAATGTTTATAATGAAGTGTAAAGAAAATAAAAAGATTATTACTTTATCTATCGAGAATAGAGGATGGAATAACCGTAGAAAATTTATTGAAGCTGTAAATAAGAAGAGGAGAAAAAGAATTGGTAAATGAAAAATTACAATCTCTAAAAAAAACAAAATAAGAAGTGTAGATAGTGGTGAAGGTAGAAAAAGCAAAGGAGAGGGAATGGAGAGAAGCAAACTGCTCTATGAGCTGCCAACATATGTACAAATAGTGATCAGACATGGGGCATTAAGAAGAGCAATGTTGCACTTGTGTGGTGCCGCACTACATTCAGAAACAGGGTGAAAGAGAACGGTATCAGCAGGAAGGAGACATTAGGCATATACAGAATTTAGTTGATGCGTAAGTAGTAACACGAAGGTGACTACTCAGGACATACCACCCGGCGCCGCACGGGCCCTCACCTGTGAGTCGTACAAAAAAAGGCTTAGATATATCGTTATCGGATTATGTCGTGTGACCAACGCGGATGCCCGCCTGCACTCCCGCCGTGCCGGATTGCAGCCGTACGCTCCTTACCGGACTGGCGCTAGGCTCGAGCCTGTCGCGGTCTTTCCGCCGGGCCGCTGTCCTTAGCGAGTGTCGCGCTGGGGCCAAGGCCAAAGTAGATAGAATGTGCTCAGCTCAGAGACCCCAACCCTCGGGGTGGGCGGCACACCACACTCGTAACAGGGCGCATAAGAAACACAATTTAAATTCAAAGTGATCGACAGGAAGTCCACAATTCAATAAGATGCAAAAGTAGTTGAAGGACAGAGGGCTAACAACGAAGAGTGAAACTGAGCACCGCACCGGCGCCGTTAAGACCTGTGGCCGAGGCACGCGACTGCCGCGTAACGCAAGACGTTCCTGTCTCCCAACTGGCGGAGCCGCCGACTCCTGTCCGCACGCCGCCGGCCCTCCGGTCCGCCATTTCACTGGTCGTCATAGCTATGCTCGACTGGTGTTTCGCAACCCACCGTCCGAACATAGGTTCCAGGGGTAGAGGCGGTCCGGGGTAAATGGCACGGCAACAAGCGCTGTCCAAAAGGGGGATAACGTTAATCAGTTGATATATATATAGGATCAGTCTGATTATTATACTTATCAATGAACATAGTAGTAGATAGCTGTTTCACTATTGAGAGATAAACTTATTTTATAAGTGAAGAAAAGTATACGGTAGCTGAATGTGAGTTGTAATCTTCAAAGAGAGAATAAGATGTAGTAGTCAGTTTGATAAGAAGAGAATCATGCAGACACAATTTTATTTATGTATGATTACTCTGCTTAATATCTATATATATGTAGGAGGCGAGTCCACTTGGAAATCGCGGCCACAGGTATGTTGCAGAGGCGAAGAAGGAGCTAAACACAAAAGATCAAAAAGAAGGAAAAGAGAGCAAACTTGAGGGTGAAAAACCTCACTGACAGTGCTGCGTTGTACATGCTGAAGGAATATTTGTGGAGTTATCAAAAGAGAGAATATGAGTAGAAGAACCTGCTGAGAGACATATAGAGTTATATGATTGCCCGGTGTGACAAAGCGCCGAAGAGAAGACTTAAGTAAAGAACACAAAAAGGGAAAATAATATATAAAATATATATAATAGCAATTGTGAGCGGAGGAATAACGTAGAACAGATATTAACAATTACACCAGTAAGCTCTATTGAAGAGTGTGGTCTCGATCGGAAGTGGCAATGTGCAATCGACGTTTTAACCTAAGACAACGTAAGAAGGGAAGGAGATCTCGACCGAACACCAAATAATCTAGAATGGTAGAATTAATAGTCGTTAGTAACAGATAAAAAAAAGACATTTAGAGACGTAAAAAAATTAATAAGAATCATGATCTCTTACAGGCGATGCAGATCAATAGAAAGAGCATTAAATTGAGGGAAAACCTGTCTTCACCGGGCAATAGGATCTGAGAAAAGACCGAATTGAAAGAACCCTGCCCCCTGTCACTGTCTTATGATAATAAGATGGAAAAGTTGGAGAATTGAAAGTATGAAGAATAAAGAATAATAATGATTATAGTTCCCCGAAATTTTATTAAGAAAGTAAATTATATATATTTTATGACATGATTATAAGATAACACAAGCTTTGATTTGATTCTTATAATATTCCAAGATATTTTCAGCCATAATTATCGATAATGATTTAGTTTCAAATATTGTTATGCTTGAATATGATGACCTGTCTAGAGTTAAAACGAGTAACTGCCTATCCCGCAACTGCAGCGGGTGGAGAAAAATTTTACATGGGGATCAGGATGTAAGAGACATCCCAAACTTTTGTGTAGTAGGGGGCGACGGCCCACCTCCTTGCCCCCCCCCCGACCACGTCCCGCCCATATAATTTATAACATAGACGATTAAGATTTATCAACTTTAATTATTTACATTTATTATTAACTAATCATTTATTAATATTTTATTTAATATATGAAACTGTGATTAATGTAAGATATGTCTCACTTATATAATCTATTATTCTTACAAAATAAAAATATTATAATATTAATATTAACAATATTCATTTTTTCTCTCCATTATATAGTTAACTATAGTATTACAATATATATATAATATAAAAGTTGTCACTATTCTTACATTCTTTTATCAAATTAAAATACTATATATAATACTATACTATATATATATTATTTTAATATTATATTCATTATTATATAATTTATACTCTATATATATATATATAATATGACTATTATATATATTATCTATAATATATATAATATAATAGTATAATTATATAACGTATATATTATATAATAGGGTTCAAGACTGGTTCAACGGTCATGGGAAACAATTTGACATGAAAATATCACCACGTTAAAAGGGCCTCTCCCCTTCATCGACGAAAAAACGCAGGGGTCTTTTTTTGAAACAAAAAGTAAATAAAATAAACTTAAATAAATTCAATAAAAAATAAATAAAAATTAGTAAATAATAATAAATAAATAAATTAAATTAATAAAAATAATGAAAATAAATAAATACTAATATATAAATATAATGTAACCGATATGGTCACCGCACCGCCAATATAGATTACATCCCCGTACGATCCCCATAGGGGGACGCAGGCCCCCTAAAAAGTTAAATTATTAAGCTAAATTCTTCGAGGCGGGTAGAGACGATTTGAGGAGAACGGTGATCCGAGTCGCATTCGCTTCGGATCTCAGGATTCCCCCCGGAGGGGTACCCTCCCTGCAAATAAGAAAACAGGAAAGGGCCACCCCCAAATGGGTGGGTAATGCAAACACCACTTTATGCAAATATTAAAGGCATAAAACATTTTTAATTAGAGTTGGTATTCTTATAATAAGAGGTGATCTAAAAGACGATACAGCCTAAAACTTTAACTCTATTCGTCTCTACTCGTTATGTTATTATGAGGGTAGTGTGTATCAACATTTTTATAAATGTTACTTTGTCATGTAAACTAACCTAAGTATGCCTAGAGATATGCCTTGGATAGCATGAATCAGCGTTACTTTGGCTATTGGTAAAGTCATACTCACTTTACTGAATTAAGCATGTCTGGAACTTTTGCTTAATGTTAAGCATCTTCATCGCGTAAGGTATGTTAGTTGTCGTTGTACATTATCCTAGTTCAATTTGCTACTTTAGCTTATTAATGCTGAACATTGTTATGTTAGAGTGAATAAGTGATTAAATTACCAACAATGTTTGAGAAACATTTTAGTAAGATACAATCGTGTCAGTTTAGGAAGCACTTTAATAATTTTATGTAAAACTGAAATAGCTTTTTCATTTTAAATTAATAATTTACGTTGCATAATGTTAGTTGATTACTGGTTTTCAGTGTGTGAAACTTTGCTTAATGTCAATAGTTGTTTGTGTGTTAAGTGAGTTGATAGTTTTGGGTCTTTGTGCATTATTTATTTCTTAGTCATTACTGCATGCTATGCTATAATGGGAACACTTGTTACGTAGCATACTTGCGTCTGACTCCTGTATATAATTACACCAATGTCCTGAGAAATTTAGTAAATTTACGATTAGGTTAAGTTACGTAACTAACTTAATATTGAAATTAAAATAAAGTACGGTTGACCATGTAAGTCTTTACTGTGTATACATTAATGAACTTTGTTATGGAACAGGTTTCATACTTCTGCCTTAAGAGCCTAGGTTCATTTTCTGTGCTCGGAGATAGATTTATTTCCTAGTTCATTTGATGCTAATTTTAGCTTTATTTAATGTCGGAACTTTTTTATGCTTAGCATACTTTCGCTGGTCTGTTTGATAATTAACCAATGTGCCTGATATTTTTGATAAAATTTGCTAAATTACTTATGTTTAGTGAATTACATAATAGTTAGATGTATGCTGAAAAAGTAAATTTAGTTTACTTTTGCATACCATGTACGTAGCTTATTGTGTTAAGTGGAACTTTGTTAATGGTTAACAGTGTTTTCCTGCTTTAAGAATTTATGTTTGCTTTGGCATATTCTTATGTTAGATCGATGCATATAGGATCAATAAAATGCCAATTTCAACCACATAAAAATTTATCATAGTATATCTAAAAATCGGTGTTATATATTTTTTCTAAAATTTACTTGTTATTGTAATAATAATAATAGTTAGAGATATACTTGAAAAAGTAAGATTAGTTATTCGTTGCATACCATTTGTGCATACTGTGCTTAAGGTGGATTTTTTATGCGTTAACAGTTTTTCCTGTTAAATGTGTTATGCTTGTCTTTGGGCATTATTTTCTTTGATTATATTCGTAGTTCAGTTTAGCTTTATTAATGTGAAAACTTTTGTTATGTTAGCAATTATTGATCTTATGTATAAAAAACTGAATTTATTATTTATGCCAACAGACTACATCAAAATTTTAAAAATATCAACTAGACAATAGATCAATAATCAACCACACGCCTCACCCCATCCTGGATAGTGGGTTTATTTAGTGATTTACTGCTTCAGCGGGAAGGGCTGAACGTGGTAAATTTTCAGAAATAATTTCGATCCTTAATCAAATGATCAATAGATCAACAGAATGCTTAGGACGGAATGGGTGGACTGCTGCTGATGTGGTTTGATTTATGATTCTACTGCCTCAGCAGGTATTAAAACGTAAATTTGTAAGTTTATAAACATAAAAGAATAAGAAATTTTTATTTAGTATTTATTTAATTATTTATTTTTATTTTCTTGCATGTCTTAAACCATTATTTTGAAATCTACAGACCCAACTAACATACTATAGACAACCAACATTGTTCATCACAAGAATTAATAAACCCGACACCGCACCGCCATACACGTTATCGTCCCCTTCTACTCCTCTTCCTCATTCTAACCTTTCCTCATTGATTCTTCACCATCACATCTTTATTCAATCTGTCTTTGTCTCTGTCTCTTTATTTTTCAGTCAGACCCCCTAATGAGGGTTCCTAGACACCTCTACCAACTCTAAAAACCATACATACTCGACGTAATAAATCATAACCCCATAAAAGACACCAACATGTTTTATACTACGTATTAACTAGCACCGCTGTGGCTCCTACGGCCGGAGCACAACCCCTTGAATTCCATACAAGCTTTTCTTAGAAACATCCTCAATATTGTCTCCTATATCCTTTCACCAAAATTCAGCTTATCTACGCAATATGTTAGTACTCCTGTATTTTAAGGGGTGTTGTACCTACCCCCCCTTTCGGAGACCCACGCAGGCTTAACTTCGAATACACTGACATGTTCCTCATCCTAACCACACTTCCTACATTTAGCACATACATAAGTTCTGACGGAGGCGGCTGCTTTCAACTTCGGGTAGTCACTCAATCGGATCGAACTGCGCTGCTACGCGGGAACGTCACGTCGCGAGTCTGATCGTTAAAAACGATCCCTTCAGGTGATCTTTTTCGACTCAATTCGATTTCTCTTCGTGGAAGATCTAATCTTCGAACTAAATAATAATAATTAATAATGTTATGTCTATGTGCTACGCGCTGCGCGCACAGGCTCGATCGCTCTCGTCTCTCACGCGCATCGGAACACGCGGTCCGATTGATTAGCTTTAGCCCTTACTCAATCTCGCTTGCAAAGCTCAAAAGCTTAAACGCAATACGCGATCCACCCTCTGGGGTGACCCCCCTTCCTATATACACCTACAGACTTGAAATAACATTCTTCCTTTTTATCCATATATTACAGATATTACTTCCAATTTCAACATAGCCCTTGATATTTTGCATAAAAGCTTAGGAGCTCAAACTCCGCGATATTTACTGACTGTCTCAAAACGTTTTTCGAGTTTTTTCCTGATGTTTAGCATTGTTTTGTATCTTTCAATTTTTCCAAACCGATCTGTTTTGACAGTTGTCGAAACTCCTCCTAAACTATTTTTGGAAATAACTTCAAACTTGAAGTTATACAAAGATAAATTACATTACTCTTAACTATGAGATTTTATATATTGACCCCTATCTTCGAGCATCGTTCGCAACTAATTTCAAAACTACTATTTGTGGTTCTCAATCTTAAAATATACGTGGACAGTTTTTTTCCGATTTATATATACTGCAGTAAATTCTTATACTTTATCTAGGATAGACGACATTTTGTATCTCTC